>CAJNIZ010042645.1:24689-53910 GCA_905231905.1 Symbiodinium pilosum | reverse complement strand
CCCCCCCCCCCCCCCCACCCTTGGTAAAAAGAAAGATCTGAGCTTGAAACACAAAAGCCTACAACCAGATCCAGGTGCTCCAAAGCCCCAAACTTGAAAATCTCAATGCATGAGCTTCTCGTGCCCAAAACATGTCCAAACCACATGTACCCCGTGCACCCCTAACCTCCACCCACCGGAGCATGGATTGCACTGGGCCGATCTACAACAAAGGCAACAGTATTTGCAAGGGGTTTAGGGTTTAGGGNNGGGTTTAAGGTTTAGGGTTTGTTGGGTGGTATTCTGATGGGAGAGGGTAACCTACTCTAATTTCTGTTTCATACTCCTCCATCCTTATTCCTATTGGTCGCAGGTACCACTTTCGGCACCCTCTTCGACACCTACACGCTGCCTGGGCTAATCAAGCAAGACTGCCATGTTAACTGGGTAATGCATGTAGGCCATGCAGCTAAAGCCCCAAAGCTTACACCCACACGGACCCTCTGGGAACGTTGGCATTTGGAATTCGAAGACGCTGACGCTCTAGGCCTGCAGGGTAGCAGGAAGTTCTAGGATGATAGCTTCCCGCTTAAAAAAGGGGTTGGGACGGGTTTCCATGTCCGTTTTGGCATAAGGTCTGGGGTTTTGCGCATTCCTTGCGAACAGGCATGCTGCGTTCACGTTGTATTGCAGGTGCACCTTGACTCGCCGGAAGCGAGCGATGTATCGCTTCTTGTTGACAAAGTCCTGTTGAGCTACTGGCAAACACCTCGTTCAATGCTTGCTCGCCACTGCGTTGGCTGCAAGATGCTGCGTAACTAGCTCAGAATTCCACCAATGGCTGTTGGCGGTACCCTCAACCCTAAGCTGTGTGAAGGCTACGAGACTATCCTTCGGGAAGACAGTACCCCGAATCCTGCCTTCCCAGAGGGTCCAAGTACCCAATAATTAGGTCCTTGGGTTTTGGGTAATAGGAATTATAGTACAGGTTTCGGGCAAGTATATGGTTATTAGGTACTTGGGACCCTTCGGGTTCAAGCCCAAATACATGAAACAAACCTTGCTCTCATGGCTACACGCCTTTAAGACCTTAAATGCTTAGCTTTCAGACTAGTCACAGATGGCAAATCCGAAGCCCGAACCCGTGCAGCCTATGCCCCGCAAGCTTAGGAGCAGTCTGCCCCTCCTCATTAGTGAGTATGGAGCGGATGCCTGGGACGGCTTCCATCAGACCCTTGCATGGGACAGTATGTGAACCTGCGTTTGCGAGCTTATAGTTCCTTAGGGCTCCGGTCACCTAAATAATGGGTGCTGGATTCTATATACCCTATACCCTAAACCCCAAACCCTAAGCCCTAAACCTTAAATCTATATAGTTACATAGCCCAGCAACCTACTATTAGGTAACTGGGAGCCCTAAGGGTTTTCTGGGGTTGTTGACTCAGGGCCGCTTTGTTCAGGGACGGTTTCTGCAGTAGGGATCCAAGTATACGAATACTGTTGATGGATGAAATCTTGCACCACCTAGGGGCCCTAAATCACTGCAATTCCTAGGACTTCACGGACTTAAAGTGGTGCAAGATTTCCTCCATCAACAGTAATACCTACATGGGGCCCTAAAGTCTGTAAATATTACCCTAAACCTTAAACCCTAAACCTGGTGATCCTCAGGGTGAGCGTTGGGTTTGGGGTTGTTGGGGGTGTTATTCTGGATGTTGTAGGCCTTGACCGGGGCTTGTTCGTGCAGCTGCTCCCTATTATTTTCCATTATGCCATTATAACCCCAGTTTCTACCCCTAAACCTTCAACATTTGTGTATAGTAGGGCCGCATGGTGAGTAAAGTCATTATCCCATTATATCCCCAATATATACCCCTAAACCCTCAACATTTGTCTATAGTAGGGCTGCAAGGTGAAACAACTCTCCTAGGGCTAGATCTGGATCAAGCAATATAGAAAGACCTAGGACGGCTATCCGCTTATAAAGGCTTAGAGTTTAGGGCCAAGTAGCCAATAATTAGGTACTTGGGTTTTTGGTAATAGAAATTGTAATACAGATTTTGGGTAAGTATATGATTATTAGGTACCTGGCCCCTTAGGGTTATATTGTGCTCCGGTATAACGTGCCCAGACATTGTTGTCAAGTTTTTAATGGAGCGTCACCTCCCTTCACACCCCTCGTGCTATTTGATGGCAAACGTTACCCCCAAACCCGTTTCTTGACTTGATTTAGGCCCTTGATGTTGCATTCATCTTTATGGAGGGATTCCGATATACAGAGTCTCGGGGCAGCTGAAAGAGCTTCGGTGGTATGTTTGGACGAATCATTCCAGATGTTGTACCCTAAAACCGAAACCCTCTTTAATGTGTCTCGGCTCTGGGAAGCAAACGAATCCATATGCGGTTTCCCAAGATTAGGGGTACCCTGGCAAAAATGCTCGGTAACAGTATGTCAGCATTGAAATTGGGGGCCTCACTTAAACCTCCTATGTAAACACTAAATTCAAAAAACCCTTCGCTCTTTCATCAGGCCCTTGACGCGGTTCAGGGTTTAGGGTTTCGGGGTTTAGGGTTTAGGCCCTCGCAACGGAGGAGGTGTTCAAGAGGACTGGAGATCTTAAACTTTCTCTCCACAATACTTGCTTCAACTAAAAAGAGGGAATCATCACAAATGCCACATACCATTGCCCCAGCAGTTTAAATTAACCTCAACACCTAACACCCCCAAACCCACAAATCCTAAAACCCCTAAAGACCTAAACCCTACAACTGCTAAACCCTAAAACCCTAAAACCCTAAACCCCAAACCCTAAAACTGTAAGCCCTGGCACGCTGAGGCGAGAGTGGCAGAACTCGGAGCAGCGATTGGGCTTTTCTGGCGGGACGGATTTGGAGGTTCAGGTTTATGATTTAGGGTTCAGGGTTTAGTAGGGTTTCAGTGTTTTGTAGGATTTAGGTTTGGGCTTCAGGGTCTAAGATTTAAGGTTTCAGGTCTAGGGTTTAGGGTTTTCAGGTCGAGGGTTCAGCAGATTACGTTTGCACATGTAAGTCTTGCTAGCTTGCATAGCTCTGAACTGCTGCACCCTAAGCCTTAAACCTTACCAAGTAAGACTATACGGGGACATTAGGTCCCCCAACCCCTGTAACAAGGACCCTAGAATAACTATAATAGGATCATACTATTGTCCTAGTTCAAGGGGGACTAGACCCTAAACCCTAAACCCTAAACCGCCTGTTTCCATTAACTTTTCTCCACTCTTGTCCAGCTGATGCTCCGTTATTGGGGTAATATCCCTAAACTAGCCAAACCTCCCATGTTTAGGGTTGGGGGTACTTGAGAGCCCAAAACCCTAAGCCCTAGAGGATTTAGGAAGAAGTCACGCCTCAGCTCATGAGAAATCATATACTTGTTGGCATCTCCCAGGGCTCAGGATTTAGGATCTAGGGATATCTAGGGTTGGGGGTTTAGGGGTTCAGGGTGTATGATGCAATGTAGGGTTTTAGGATGTCAGGGGGTTTTCGGGGCTTAGGATGTGAGCTGCGACTTTAAGACTATAGGTTTAGGGTTTAGGCCTCAGTATTCGGGTCTAGGATGTAGGGGTCCGGATTTAGGGTTTGGGGGGGACATGGGGGACTTAGGAAGTATAGTTGGAAACGCTATAAGCCTTACACTACCTGATTCTCCCCATGATTAACCTACTTACTAGATCCTACGCAACACTGTATCTTCAATTGTGCTTTTCATTTGTTAGAGCGCCTCCTGTCCTCCTCCAAGTAAGCCAAAGCACTATGCCCTATGTATTTCCATACGTAAGCCCAGTTTCCATCTCATGTTCCGTTTCATTCTCCACCGTTCTCACAGATTATTCATTGTGACGAAATGCATCTCACAAGTCTGGTCATGTCATTGTCCAGGTTCTTTTCCATTTGATTGTCCATCTTTCCTAGATATCCTTGATATCTCCCCACACCCATGCCAAGCCCTAGCGCTAAAACCTAAACCCTGACCCCCAAACTCCTAAACCATAAACCCCTAAACCCTAAATGCCTAAACCCTAAACACCCTAAACCCTAAATCCCTAAACCCTAACCCCTAAACCCTAAATCCCTACATCCCCAAATCCCTAAACCGGTTAGAAAGGGTAGCTGAGTAGTATTTTATTTGGGGCTACTATGTACCCAACATAGAGAAAGATTCTATCCTCCTTTTGGGGTATAGTATTTTATGCAAGGAATATAATCTTACTACAGTAGGTTCAACCACCAAAAAACAATTACTGAGCATAACCCCAATATAACCCCAATATATATATATATACACACCCTATTATAACATAGTAGTTTCCATTTTCTTTTCCATTATCCCTATATTACTAGGTTCAACCACCAAAAAAACGCTTCTCAACTGAGGACAGATGCTTTGGTCGCCCTCGCCACGGAGCTCCGCGATTGGCGTCAGGTTGTTGCTGGAGGTGGGGCCCCTTAACCCCTTTGGGGTGCAGGGTTTGTGGATTAGGGAAACCCTAGGGTTTAGGATTTAGGGTTTAGGGTTTGGGGGTTTAGGGTTTAAACCCTAAGCTCTAAACCAAAAGGGATCTAGAACATGGGCGTTCTTTTTTGGCGGGAGGCAGGTTGGGGTTCAGGGTTTAAGGTTTACGTGCAGTAACCTTGGTCGCTCTACGAACGGGGGGTTTAAGGTTTGGGGTTACGGGATGAGGTTTTGTGGTTTTAGGGTTTATTGGTTTGAGGGATTGGTGTTTGTCTAGAGCAGCATCATACCTTGAAAGAATTAAAGATAGTCTAGCGTTAGATACAACGCCCTTCCTTGTTGGCACATTGCCTACTCTAGGCGGGGTTCAGGGCTTTAGGGTTTAGAGTTTGACGGGTCAAGGGTGTGGGAGAACGGATTTAAAGGGGGACTGAGAATTTGGAGTAATTTTGCAAGATCCTTACTGAGAGAAACCCCCTGTTTTGAAAGGAACTATGAACAGCGGACCCTGTATGTTTAGCAGCCCACTCATAGTTCTTTTCTCGCAATCTGTTTCACATGGGGCCGCGGTTTAGGGTTCAAAAACCAGAAGGTCTGGGTTTTTGGTTAGGACCCTTATCAGGACTACCAAGAAGGGACTACATCGGAGGGTCTAGGCAAGCCCTTAAGCCTGTTTAATCTTGCGTCAGCGTGGGGAATGTAAGGCTTCAGATGTTTCGGCAGCTTCAACTTGTCTGTGGCGGCTCCAACCCAGAGGAGTGGCCTACGTACCGTTGATGGTGGAAATCCTGCACCACCTACATTCCCGACATCCCAGGCACTACAGTAGGTGTTGCAAGATTTCCCCTATCAACTGTAGACTACGTACGGCCGTGTAAAGATATGGAACCGCAAGCCCAACTGTGCGGTTAGCCTCTGCAGAGCTGTGCCAAACAAATACATGGGAACTCTTTCAAGGACAAAGTGTCGATTGTGGTCTGTTCAAAATTTCACGGATTCCTTTTTTGGATGCTTTCAGCATTTGGGTCTTTATGGCACGGACCCTTTGATACGAGTCTTGCTGGTAGGCCCTTCCCAAACCTTAAAGTCCATCACTGAAAGGAGGAAAACAAACAGTTGCAGGCTTGCCAGCCTTCTCTTCAAAAGGTCCTTTTCATACGCCATTCAACTCGGGAGTCCATTTAACCCCCGAAACTAACATGGAGCTGCGAAAGATCGCCTTGAAAAACCACGGTTCTTAACCATGAACCCAGAACCTACGCAGCTAAAGCCTCCACCAACAAGAATCCTAAATCCGAAGCCCCACCCTTAAGCCTTAACCCTAAACGCTAAGCCGCAAGAGCGAAGCCAGAGTCTCTGTAGTCCTGAGGACCCAAATGCCTAAATACGAGGTATAAGTAGCAGCTGTGGTAGCAACGGCCACCTGGTTGTAGATTGTTTAGGGCTGATGCTTTAGGGGAGTTGTTGTATTTTCGGGTTCAAGATTCAGAGCGGGCAGCCGTGTTTTCCCTTCCCTTGCCTCGTGCTTGCAGGAAACGAAGGACCAGGTTCTGGGAGATATGACTTGGTTTCTTACCAGATTGTGTGAGCATTACGGTTTGAAATCCCAGCCCTGCATATGGTCTAGAACCCGAAGCCTTGAATCTTAACCCCCGAGCCAAACCCTAAACGCTCAATCGCACGCCCCGAACTCTAAAGTCGAAACCCTATATCCTAAACCCCTGAACCCTAAACAAAGTGGCCAGTGCCCCTGCCAGGCACGATTTTCGCCTTCCAGGATCGAACGGCTCAAGATTACATAAAGCTTCGGATGTGGGATTTCGGGTCTCTATATACCCAAACCCTAGACCCTAAACCCTGAACCCAACTTTGCCTATATGAGGGATTATAATGCCATCCCCCCAAGTGGACCGGTGTAGGGTTTAGGGTCTAGGGTTGAGGGTTAGGGGGTTTGTTTAAAGACAATAAGTATGATCTGGAGCTTCATCATGCTTAATAGGGTTCAAAGTCTCTGGGGCATTCTTGGGGGGAGAGCATTGTAACTGTAGAATCCTGAGCAAGGACCTCCCGCATACCCCTTAGATCCGTCTCGATCCAGATGGAAGTTTCTCACATAAATACAAACACCAGTTCCTGATGATCCTGACATATATAACGCCGCACCCTGAACTTCAAGACCCTGTTCTGGCTAAACACCCTCACACGGATCGTCCCACCTGACAGTCTACCCTAAACCCTAAACCCCTAAACCGCGTTCCTAGGGCAGCCCGCAGGCAACCCTATGTTCACGGACAGGTATATGAGCTAGCTTTCCCGTGTGAGCTATAGTCTTAACTGCTTAAAGGGGTTTTATAGGGAACTCTCATAGGGCTTATTAAGGGGGATACTAGGAGTTTCGCCTATAGCTCATGTAGATGACGGACATGGATGCTTAATTACTAGGGATTTCTGAAGGACTAGACCAAACTATATACCAATTGACAGTAGCTCCTCTGCGTAAAATTCGCTTCGTCACCCAGCCATCAAGTTGTTGAGATGTGATTTTTTCCCAGGTCAGCACGCCTCTACGCCTGAAAGCTGCCTTCTTTCCTCTAGTTTGGCAAGGGCTCAGACTGCAAGAAAGTCTTGGCAAGTCCAGGTTTAGGACCCTAAACCCTAAAACCCTAAACCCTAAAACCCTAAGCCCTAAACCCTAAACCGCGGAGTGGAGGGGGGAAGGGGGGGAGGGGCGGCCTAAACCCTAAACCACCTGTGGGGGTCCCTTAAATTTTAGGGTTTAGGGTTTCAGGGTTTAGGGTCTAGGGTTTAGGGCCCTATCTAATCCCTGTAGATCCCCCGTGACAAGGCCTGAATTCACTCAGTGCCCCACAGTGAAGCCATTTGGCGCAGCCAGCCCCCTCTGAAAATTTAGGGTTAAGGTTTTCGGGCGTAGGGGTCAGGGTTTAGGCCTTGAGGGTCTAGGGTTTATAGGGCTTAGGCCCAGGCAGGCCCTAAACCCTAAGCCTAAACAGTGTGCCGTCTTTGCTTCGCTAACTTCCGGCTAAAAGAGCAGGAGCCTTTTCTAGGGCATCTGCCGCCAGTGAAAGCTGGAGAGCTTCAAGCACCCCAAAACTTACTGGGGGTTAGAGGGGAATCAGGAAACATATTTTGTAAGAGATTATATACTGCTCATATTCCTTTACTCGCTACTAACCACCAGCAAGAAGAGGTAAGCTTTCTTCGCAAATTTGCGCAACCCAGTCAACCTGCCAGCAACCCTTATCCCTGAACCTCAGATCCCCCCCCCATTCCCACAGTTGCAGGATGAGTGGTGGAAGTGTGGGGCGGTCTCCACGCACGACACCTGCAACTGGGCTTGATTGGGTTCATCAGGCAAGTTGCCGCATGCTTGGCTGGTTTGTTGGGTCCTTGTTGTGCAAACAGATGAACCCAAAGTACGCCCTCAAACCTAATCCCTTCCCACAAAAAGCCCTCAGTTGCAAGCACTAAAAAATTGTTAGGGATGATCCTCGCAATTTACAGCCACCTGCATGCGCTGAACACGTGCGAACACTTCATCGACTACTTGTGGGTCTCTTCGGGTCCCGGCAACAAGGTCATACTATTGCAGCATTATTTGACCGGGGGTTCAGGGCTCTGTGAGACGATTGTATACGGCAACCTGGATATGGAGATAGCTGGTTGTTTGTCTTCTGGTTGACGGACAACATCCGGCTATGGCGGACAATGCTATCCCACTTGAACGTCTGGAATCTAGACGCACATTGTCATGCAGGGTTTGTCCATCAACGATAAAGCGTTTGCAAAAACACCCTTTTCCCCCTTAGAGTGTCACAGATGGATTGCTATTTAGAGGGACTGGCGCCAATCAAACCCAGGCGATACAATGTGTTGGTATCAAATTTCTAGACTATGGAGATCAACTGGAATGCTTCCCCTGGTTTTTAGGCTACTATCACAACCAGGGGCGTAATTTCCAATCTCATCCTAGATTCCTTGTATAACGTACAGGATACCTCAAATAGACCGTCAAGCGGTAAGATTCATTGTTTAGGCTCCTACAAGAGTGTATTGTTGTTATAAAGTTTCTAGATTCGTGAGAGCAAACTAAATCCTAACCCCCAAATCGTGATCTGAAGCCATGTTCGTTCAGAGGTTCCGTTCTGTCGGGGTCACTTCAGCAAAGTACGCCCTTCAGCAGGAACGGTATCTCCGAGATGGACAGACTTTTGCACGTGAGCGACTGTCATAAACGAGTAATGGAGAAGCAAGTGGGAAAGAGCATTGAAAATATTTGGAAACTGTTATTATTATATTAGGGTAGCATAGGATTTCTTACGAGTTACATACTGTCAATGCTAGGCTTGCCAAGTGGACATAGATGTCCCTTTGGTACTTCAGTATAGTCTTTGATATTTTCCGTACTAAGAACCCATGCTCGCGGGAAATGGTGACTCTAGCTCGCATCTGTCCAAGAAAGCATGGTAGCCATAGCTCAAGGAATCTGAGTTTAGGGCTTAGGGTTCAGGGTTTAGGGTTGGGAGCACCCCCTATCACTTCCTAGATTCTTTACAGTCTACGCGGGACTTTCCAATGTCCGAGTATAGGCAGTCTTATAGGGGTTACTAAGGGGGATACCAGGAGCTTAGACTATGGCTCATATTGATATCAAACACCCCCCAAGCCCCTACCGTTAAATTCTCCGCAGAAGAGACATTATATATTGTGGGAACATCTTTAATACTAGGGGTGGGGCGAAACCCTATGGACCCCATGGTAGCTTCAGTTTGCTTTTCCATTTGCCTAGCCTATGCTTACATACCCCTATAACTCCTGAACCCTGCACCCTGAACTCTGGACTCTATGTTAGCATGAAGGGATTAACTGTGCTTGGTAGAAATTTTTGAAGCCCACGGCATGAAACGAGTCAGCATTTCAAGGTTTAGGGTTGAGGGTTAGCGTTCAGGGTTGGGGCGTATGATTTAGCATTAAAGTTCAGGGCTAAGGAAGGAATACTTCCCTAGATAACCTCCTGCAAGAAGTTTAGACTATAGCTCATCATACGAAGAGAGTAGCTACATCTGGCTACGTGGAGCCCACGGGGTGTTGACATTCCATTCCCGAAGCCCTGAACCTTTAAATTCTAAAGCCCTAAACCCCAAATCCCTAAATCCCAAAAACCTAAACCCTAATCCCTAAATCCCTAAACGCTAAACCTCATCCAAGGCGGTGGCGCCTTTGGGGGTCTTGTAGATGGCATCGGCAACGAGGACTGTGACAGGGTGTTGCCGTAATGGTGCAAGGAACCAGATATGAGGGTTTAGGGGCTAGGGCTTAGGTTCCCTAAGGGTCGTTCCCTAAGGGTCCAAGGACCCAAATATTTGGGTTTAGGGCTCAGGGCGTTTTAGGTACCAAAAGCCCCTCAGAGTATGGTGTTGGGGCTTAAACCTCATTATTTGAGTCCTTGGACCCTTAGGGTTGTGTTCATCTGGAAGCCCTGCCGAGATGTGTTGTACCTAGACTAACATAAGGTTTTATAATTGGGTTCAGGGTCTATTACAAAAGGCTTTCTACCCATGATTTTAGTATCTTTACTTTTGATTAATGGGTCTAGGTTGCTCTAGGTAAGCCCAGGTCAGAGTGGTCGTCGCAGCACTTCAAGGTTTATGGGTACTTCTGAAGGGGTCATAGTTCAGCCAGTTCATGCTAGCTCTAGATTTGACCTAGCTTTAGCGAGCTCATCACTACTGCACCTACACACCTGCAACGTCTAGGGTTCCGGGCATCCTAATCTCCAGATCCTTATCTCCAAACCCTACAAAGCCTAAAGTCCATGTTACAAGCCCAAACCTTTCCGGTCCAAGCACTCAATCATCGTTTGTTTTCCCCAAACTTCAACTAAAATCTAAAATTACGATTACCACGTTCCCAAGTACCCTAGTATTGAATACTTGGACTAACAGGGCCAAACCCGGAACCCTGTAATGCGTCCTCATATTATACCCCTATATATCACCCATATCTCCCAAATATCTATGTGTCCCTTGGTCTCCCGAAACCCTAAATCCTAAACAATAAATGCCAAACCCTAAACCCTAAGCCCCTAAACCCCTAAACCCCTAAGCCCCTGAACCCCTGAACCCTAACCCCTAAACCCCTAAGCCCCTAAACCCCTAACCCCTAAACCACTACAGAAGCTCGAGGAGTGGTGGGGGATCTATGGCACCAGTGGTGGATCCACCCCCCAGGCCGTACATAGGTTTGGGGCCGATTTAGGGTTTATCTAGTTTAGTGTTTTAGGATTTGGGGTTTAGAGTTTAGGGTTTAGCGTTTAGGCATTTAGGGTTTAGAGTTTTGAGTTTGGGGTTTAGGTTTTTGCTGGGGGTGATTTAGCGTTTGGTTGTAGGATGTGGCTCTCCGTAGTGTGTAGTATTTAGAGATTTGGTTGTAGGAGCTGCATGGGGCATCTGTTTGCGAAGACTGCCCTGAGCTGGACCTGGGGCCTGCGCTTGCAAGCCTTAGTAGTACCCTTTATACCTTTTTGTAGGGTCTCCTTATTCAAGCCGGTGGGAAAGCAACCCGATGCCCAAGGGTCCATCCCAGATCACAAGCACGGCATGATCAAGCCCTTGTTCAAAACAAAAGTGCACCCGTAGGAAACCCCACACAAGCTCTCAAAAGACAACTAACATCCCACCACGCCGCCCTACTCTGAGATCTCCACTTTCTCTGCTGTGAGCTTTTCGGGGAAGGGCGGCGTGCACTCTTGGAAAAACTGCTGGGGATTCTATAGCTGGAGCAGAGCTGAAGATGGGGGTTTCAAATGCCGCTATGTTGAATTATGTTGAAATCACACCGCAAGGAATATACAACTTTTTGTGTTATCCCAATGAGGAACCAGCTGGAAAAGCTCTTTCTGATTATAATGATAGATGTAGAAGTTACTACGGAGTGCTGAGGTCCATTTCTTGCTTCTCTACCAAGAACGACTAAACAGATCAATTGCCGCAGATGACGTCTCGTGTAAACGAAGGCAGAACAAACTGGTGAGTTGGGCAAAGCTGGCACAGCAACCCAACACAGTTTAACGTTGAGGGTACTCCTATGTATATGAGTATGCACATATGTGTACATTTACATATTTTCAGGAGCCGGCAAGGATCTTCCCGGCCAGCTGAGAACAATGGATGCCGTGCTGATCATGGACGGCGGCAAGACTGGCAACGAGACAGCCATCTCGAACTGCTTCGTCAACACCAATGCTGAGCCGGTGAAGAAAGACCATGCCACCTACCTCATCGCATACGCGGAAGATTCTCTCACGGAGCGCAGAGAGAGAAATCGTACATAGGTTCCTGCAGCAGGAGGAGCGGCTCTACTTCTTGTCCAGCAATCGGATGACCGAAAAGCTACGCAGAAAGCAGCGGAAGCATTTCGGCGGCTCCAATCTCGGTTCCTTCATCGGGCCTGTCACAGCATTTTCTTGGCAGCACGATTGTGGCTGGAAGCCTGAACTTGGAGTTCCTCAGCGGACTTGCCAACTAGGGTTTGATGGATGCTTCTTTAGGGGACCTTCTGCCCTGGATATAGATTTCTGATGTTTACGTGCTGTAGTGGGCTAGGAAAACCAAAGCCTTAAATCATGGCCATGTACCCACGCAAGCGCAGAAGTCGCCAGGGTTTAGGGCAACCCTTGGTTAGCGTTTAGGGTAAGGCCCATTGCAGACTGACACATGTTCAGCGCATACAGCGCCTCATCACATGGGTCACCTATGTTCATATCGTCCCTTTGGGCTCCTTATGCACACGAAATTATAAATCCCGATAATCCGCATGATCCCTGCTGCGGCATGTGAGTGGAATCCCATACTACCATACTAGAGGACCGTGCACAAGCACAAATATCCTTTTGAGGTCTACTTCAGCTATACAGTTTGTGGTAGTAATACAAGGAATCTGGACTATGGTGTCGGTAACTATTCAGTTTTTTAGAGAAGAAACGCTACCTTGAGAAGTGGTACTAGGTAGTGAAAGTTTTTTTTCAAGGAATCTGGGAGCCATCATATTGGCAGTTTTTCAGGTTTCTACAGTAGAACCACTCCCGCACTACCGTGGGAGGCTTTATGTTGTGCTACTTGTAAGTAGTGGAAACTCAAAGTATAGAAGCTGAACCCTAAACCCTAAAACGGGCCCCGAAACCCTGGACAGCGCTGCTGCTTCAGGCACGAAACCCACGGGGAGCCGTCAGCGTACCAAGCTCAGCAGGGAGTCTCCGCTGTGTGCTTCATAGGGAAAGCAGGAACCGCTCTCTGCAGTGGTCCCTATATACTCCCCCTGAAGTAGGCAGAATGTAGGGTATATGGGGATCTTATTATAATGTACCTAAACCCATGTTCTATCTCCTTAAGTACGGGCTATAGATCCCCTGTGGTCGTTCTTTGAACCCATTGCTGCACTCCCTACTGAGCATTATGGTAGCCCTGGCGGGACGTGCGCCACAAGTACCCAAGCCCCTAAAGTATGTAGAATAATGGCCTTGGGGGCTATATTTAGGGGCTTTGGGCTAGTATTTTACATAGTTTTGAGGTTCAGGTACCAGCAAGTGGTGTCTTAGGCGAGAGCCGGCGTGAGTTTAGAATTCCAAAGGGTCCATGTAGGTATATGTGATATGCTTTTGCCTTAAAGTAGGTACATGGGAACCCCTTTGGGCCCTAAGTATTTACCATATAGCTACATGGACCCTTTGGGAATGCTGGTTGCAGGTTTTTGCTGAAGAACCGCGTGTCTCAAGCCACTCGATGAGTTGGCTAGAGTTAGCATTACAAGATCGTTTGGATGACATCAGCTTTGAGCATGTCATGTTATTGCAAGGTCGGCAAACCTAGGAGCCTGAATCATCAAGAACATTCATCCATTTATAAACAAATGTTTTACTTGGCAAGTATGCCCCGAAGAAAGGGGACCCCAAAAAGGAACCCCTAACCCCAAACCCTAAAATTTTGGAAACTTTCCAAGCTTGCATTCTGCTGGCTTCGCTCTTCTTCGGAATTAGCAAAAACAAAGCCCAGAGTCTCAAATGCCTGTGTGGGCTTTACCTGCGGCCAAAATTCACAACTTATGAACCCGGAGTCCAGAGGGTCAATGTAGGTACAGGGTATATACTTGGTGGGGTTTAGGGTTTAGGGTTGAGGGTTCAAGCCCTAAACCCTAAAACCTAGTTAAACCCTAAACCCTACTCCTATCAGTACATACTATATGGTAGTTTCCCAAATTAAGGGGACCCCAATATAGACCCCAAAATACTATAGTCCTTATTATAGGGACCCCCAAAAAGGTACCCCTAAATTGGGGAAACCCCCATATACCTACATGGACCCTTTGGGGAGTCTGAGGCACTGACAGACCTGTGGGGCGCAGACGAATTCGTTGGGGCGACGTATGGATCGGCCGAGGCGGATCTTTACGTCATGCCTTTCAGCTGCAAGGGGTTGAGGGTGTAGGGTTTGGGATTTAGGTTTTAGGGTTTTAGGGTTTACGATTTAGGGTTTAGGACCGTGGTTAGTAGGTAGCGCATAGGGGAACATTCTATATTGGGAGTACATTCCCTTATTACCTACTAACAACCAGTGATTTTGGGCCCTACCTACATGCCCATCCTTTGTGAGCTTCGGGCCTATGTTGCTTGTAATTCATAATGTAATTCATAATGTAGACCACTGATTAATAAATCCCTCCTCTTCATAGGGATTATAATAAAGATCCTAATATTGAGGCCCCTAAAAAGGAGGGGGGTTTATTAGTCAGGGGTGTACGTTAGTCCCACGGAGGTAGATTTGGATTTGTTTAGCCGTCCTTGCTTTCTGGGATTCAGTCTTATCGAGCATACTCCAGTAAAATTAGAGCAATCAGGTTTCACCCAGCGTCGCGCTGAGCGGGTGGTGGGGTACTGCAATGAAGGGTATGCATGGATACGTGGTTGAAGGTCCACGGCAAGTTACAAGCAGGTTTACAAGTGGCCTTGTTTTATCTGTATGAGCTATAGCTGAAACTCCTTAAAGGGGGTTATATAGGGGATTGTATAGGGGACTCCTAACTACAAGGGATATTAACGGGGATACTAGGAGTTTAGACCATGGATCATATCTACTGTGTTCGGGTTTGCCTGGGCTACAGAGTGCAACGCAGCTTCCCATTACTTGCGGCTATCATGTTTAGTGAGTGTCCGCCCAGGAAATACAGTCCGACGGCGAATGCGGGAGCTGTTGACCAAATAGCATCTTTGCGAGCATTAAACCCTAAACCCTGAACCCAGGTAAACTTTGGGGTCGCAAATTGCATTCCTTCTGGCCGAAGCTTCGGCTGAGAGGGATGTGGCCTTATCCATGTTTATCAGCGCGCTTCTCAACGGATTTTTAACGAATATTTCACTGTTCGTCTGGCATTCTCTAGTTTGAGCCAGACTTTGATTGCATACCTTGGGTGGACCCCCAACCCAGTAATGGTGACTATGAGGGGTAAAGAGTGATGATATTAGGGTCCTCTTATATTCCTATTATACCACTACTAACAGAAGGAAAGAGATCGTCCAAGAGGGCCCAACCGCTTCAAGGGAGTATGAGCTGAGAGTAAAAACACCAGGACTAGCTGACTAGCTCCAATCTATAGACCAGCTTACAGTCGTTTAGGGTTTAGGGTTTTCTGTAAACCCTACACCCTAAACCGCTACAGCTAAGCTTATCTTGCACATTTGCCTTAAATCCTTTAGCCTTGAAAGACGGCCTACTACAACACCTACGCCATCTTCAACTCTAAGCTGTAAGAAGCCCAGGGCTTCCAACATGCTGGGTTGTTATTATCAAGGAACTTACATTATGTTACCATGATGCGTATATAGAATAAAACATAGGGTTTCCCCAATAATATAGTAACTTAAATTGAGTTCCTTAGCAGCTACCCAGAAATGCGTAACAGTGGTGTGGAGTAAGCCCGTATTTTCACCGTTGTTTCCTATTTTTCAGGCACCCTAAACTCTGCACAAAAAGATACGCTTCAAGAATGGGACCTTTTCCTGCCTAGGTTGCTGGGGATTCTAGCTAACTACGGAACATGGCTAAGTTTATGCTAAGTTTGTTTAACTTAGGGGCAATAAAATGGGGTGTTGGAACAAGCCGATGCGTTCAATTCAAATAGCGCTGGCAACTCAAGTACAAACTCAGAGAACTCTAGTTGACTCTAGCACATGTCTCCTCGGCGTAACATGTTAAGTAGGATGTGATTATCGGATTTGGGTTTGGGTGAGTGTACGAAGGTTGGTTCAAATCTTGTAGAGGACTACTTTTAAAAGCGCCAAGCAATGTAGCGAATGGGGGAAGGGGGCAGCGGTTCTTGAGGTCTTTAGGGGCAGGGGGTCATAATTAAGTCTAACCCTGAACACTAAACCCGAAACAAGCAATCCAAAGGTATTGGGTGTCCCCTTGTTTTCTTTTTTCTTTAGTTTGCATTAAGGAGTTTATGGAAAATCTGAAGGCGATTCTAAATGATGTTCTTACGATTTTTTTATCAATTGTTAATAGATGTTAGTGATTCCAACTGATTTTTAGTTTGCCTATAGTTGGACTTCAATGGGTTTTAACCAATGAAATTGTAACATGGTTTCAAATGATTTCACTATGATTTGAGATTGATTTGTAACTAGACTTAAACTAGGTCCCAACTAGATGTTATTACAATTTTGAATTGATTTTAGTTGCGTCTTCGTCAGACTCTAAGTGCTTCGAATTTGGATTTGAACTAACTTTGGCTCATCCAGATTTCAATGAGTTTTTATCTGTCTGGAAGCAAACTTTAATTAGATTCCAACTGATTTGGTCGTTATGTGTTAGATATAATCAGATCCCTTCTGGTTCTTTGCAAAGAAATCAAGACACCAGGTTTTAATTGGGGACGGGTGCGTCGTTCAGTTTCTGGGTTGTTGTTAAGGGACTTAAATTAAGTTACAATAATGGGTACACATAGTAAATAACAGGGTTTCTCCAAGATAGCAACTTAAATTAAGTTCCTTAAATCCCTAAATTCCCCCAGTTTCCATTTCATTGTCCATTTTTCTTTTCCATTCGATTCTCCAGTATAGGGGGATACTAGTACAGAGTTACACCCAAACCCTAAACCCCTTGAATTGCGTTCCTTACCCGCAACCCATTCTCAGGAGGAAGGGATCGAAGCCTACCATAGGGAGAGTAAAGGTTCCTGGAATGACATTTTCTGCAAGCCCTGAACTTTCACACGAAAGTCGCCAGGGTTTAGGGTTTAGGATATAGAGTTTAGGGTTCAGCCCAGACCCTACATACGGCAGATATCTGATAGCACCTAAGGCCGTTAAACCAAACCCTGAGCCCTAAACCCTAAACCCAATCCAAGCCCCGATTTGAAACCCGTACCCCAAATTCTAAAAACTCTGAGTCTTAAACCGTAGCCTGAGGCCCAGGCCTCTCATCCTGAAGCCCAAACCCAGGGTGCTACCCTAATCCCCCCAAATACTGCAGAAATTCACGGCTTCATCTTGGAGATGGCTCCATTGTTGTTGGATAGCTAGATCCGTGATAGGGCCTGAGTAGTCACACTGACACCCCAAACCCTAAACTCCAAACCCTAAACCCTAAATCACCTAAATCCTAAACCCCAAACCCTAAACCCTAAACCCGAAATCCTAAACCCTAAATCCTAAACCTAGGTCACAAAGTATCACTCCTGGGACGCCGGTTCCGGCCCCGACTTGCAGAGCGAGTGGAATGAGGTGGGCCTCATCCGCGCCCGGGACTGATCTAGGGTTTAGGGTTTGGATTGTATAGGGGACTGGTATAGGCGTTATTAAAAGGGATACTTGGAATTTTTAGACTATGGCTCATATATGAAGGGTTTCAGGTTCAGGGGTGTGAGGGAATCTGGCAGTCTGAGGCTTGGGTCTCGGGAGTTGGGGCTGACGGTTGGGCTCAATCCTTGCGGTTTAAGCGATTTTCAGTCAAACATTCTTTGAGAAGATCCCATCCTGCGCGCTAGTAGCCTGAGGTTCCGTGTTAGCTTGGGGAGTGTCTAGGGTTCAGAGTTTGAGAGTGTGTAGGGCTTGACGTTCACAATTTCAGCTGTGAAGGAGGATGCCCAACATTCAAAACCCTAAACCGTAAACCCTAAACCCCCAAACCCTGCTGGGATTGAAACATGTCAACCCTACAACCCTAAACCCTGAACCCCATATACCTCCATATAACCCCCATGTAACCCCTATATAACCCCATATGACCCTTATAACTGCCCAACAGCCCATCCTAGACGGCATGAAGCCTAAACCTGTCCCAGAGCCTAACACAAGGGTTCCTATGTAGTTCCTTTTGTGTTTTTTGGGGGGCAGGAATTTCGATGAACTACCCAACAAGAAACTACACGGGATGGTCTGCATATGAACTGGGATGGGCTTGATGTAGGATTTAGGGCATTGAGCTTAGTATGATGTGTATGTTCAAAAATCTCCAAAAGGTGTATGCATGTATGTACGTACGTGCGTAGGTACATGTGTATGTATGCATGCATGCATGCATGCATGCATGCATGCATGTAGGTAGGTATGTACGTACGTACGTACGTACGTAGGTATGTACGTAGGTATGTATGTATGTATGTATGTATGTATGTATGTGTGTATGTGTGTATACATAGAACCTGTCTGATACTTTGTGACGCCCCTCTACCTGATATAGCCTTCAATCAAACGCCTTACTTGGGCCCGTTTTCCGATGGAAGTCCTCGTGTGCGGAGATTTGTAGGAAGGGCCTCCTCAATGGGGGACCATGCAGACATCCCCCGCATGGCTCATCAACAGCGCTGACGGGCAAGCTCAGCGTGCCAAACCCCAATCCCTCAGCCTAGAACCCTAGTCCTGGGTGGCTGTTACGGAACTTAACTGAAGGTACTACAGTAGGGAAACACTATCATTTGCCGTACACCAAAGTTATGTTAACTTAGTTTAAGTCCTCTAACAGCAACCCAGCTTAGGGCCGTTGAGGGTTTGCGGCCTGAACGCTATGGTTCAGGGTTTAGGGTGTAGGGTGTAGGGTTTAGGTTTAGGATTCAGGGTGTAGGGTTTAGGGTGCAGGGTTTAGGGTGTAGGGTTTAGGGTTGTCTACTCTGAGGCTTTGCCTCCCTTGCTGAGCCCAACAACTGCCAGAATGCTTCGGTGTCAGCATTGCTTACAGCCACTCGGGAAGCTTCGGGGTGTTGGGTGTTTTTGCTTACATTTGGTAAGCTGGGATTGAAGGAATGGCAAAGAAAATGCAAACGACTATAGTGGGTTATATAGGGACTCCTGTAAGGATCCTTCCTTCATTCCTAGCTAACCAAAAGGTAAGTTTTGAAGCCTCAGGTCTGCCACAGAACCCGGAAAATTAAGAGGGTGAAAGTGAGCACTTGCCCTCAAGCACTCTAAACCCTAGGCCAATGTCTAGGACGGCCATCACGCTCTTCCAAAGCCGCATAAAAAGAAGGCAGCATCTAATCTCTAAGCTTTTCCCCCAAAGGGTCCATGTAGGTATATGGGATATGCTTGGACCTTCAAGTAGGTATATGGGAACCCCTTTGGGCTCTAAGTATATACCATATACCTACNNCCTACATGGACCCTTTGGGTTCATTTGGGGTTCATGTCTTGAAGTCAGCGGCTGAGCTCACATGCCGACCAAGACAGTGAGTAAACACACGACCTTCTTGGTTTAGGGTTTAAGGTTTAGGGTTCAGGGTTTAGGGTTTAGGGTTTAGGGTTGTTCCAGGTGCTTCCCTAAAGGCACTCATTTTTTCGGCAACCTCCAACCACTCACCGTATAGCTCCTAGATATCCCTGCCTATAGCCTCATAGAAGCCTTAGAACCCCCTTACGCGGTTTAGGGTTTAGGGTTTAGAGACCTCCCTTAGAGATTTTGAAGATGAGACAGACACCACTGCAAATCCAATGGCACATGAGATATAGTCTAGACTCCTTCAAGGGGGGTTAGAAAGGGTTTACGGGACTACTATAGGGCTTCTCTAGGGGGATGCTGTTTGTTACCACAATGCCACAGGTTTGGGGCGGCTAAGCTATAGCTTGAGTTATCTAATGTAACGTATAATGTGGATAACTATGATTATAAGTCCTCTGAGCTATAGTTATTAGGGTTTATGGTTTCGGGTTTTGGGTTACGGGACCTTCAAGTATAGTTATGTAACTAGGGGGCACCACCGTATAGCACGTACGCACAGACTTTGAGGTGTAGAGTCTACGCCCGAGGCACTGTTCAGGCCTTATGGTTGATAGCATGGAATTCTGCATGACCATCAGTATATCGGTTTTTGCTATGGCTTTTGTTTTTGAATTTGCCTGGTGCCGCCGCGGATGGTGAGCAAAGCTACCCTAAATCCTTAACCAAAAACCATAAACTCTTAAACCGTAAGCCGTATTCTTGGCAAGGAATCTCAAACGAGCTTTCCCTTCGTTGTAGTTGTTGTATTTGCCTTGGGCACATAACCCAAACAGGCCTTAATTCAGAGCTGTGAACTCTTGTGATCTGCCCAGACGTATTGGAAGATTCCGGGGTATTTCTAAGCTGGCTTATACATCAGATAAGTGCTGTTCTACCCTATGTCTGGGAACTTACATGTAGCATCACACAGCTCTAGCCCTTTTAACCCTGAACCTTAAACCCTCTGTGAAGGAAACCTTGGTTTGGATGCCCCCGAAGGGCAGCATCACCTCAAAAAGCTTGATTCGGAGATCCCTCAACTTTAAGGAGTCAGTGGTTCGTGTCTCCGAAGTAAGACTGGGGGACTTAGCTTGGACCTTAGACCCTTGACCCCTTGGGATTCCTTTGAGGTACCTAAGGGTTAACCCTTAGTATGGAGGTCGTAGGTGCCACGTAGATAAGACTGGGAGAAGGGGGTACTTGCCTGGAGGATGCGGGGACCAAGTAAGTATGCTTTCACTGTAACTATACGCCATGACACGGTCTCTAGGATCCCCATGATTCGCATGTGTGTATATATATACATACATATTTTGTTTGAGGGGGTCTGGCTACCTAGACCCCCCATGTACCTAGAAACACAGCCCAGGCAATCTTACTTTGGGCTTAAAGGCGTTCATGTTGTGTTGTTTGAAAGGCTCTTCTTGAGAAGGTGCTCAGGGTGGCACTGCGTCTTTTCCAACTCATTTGGGGGTTGACGGTTTTCTTTTTTTCGCCACGCTGGATTGCTGTGATTGAAGTTTTGTAAGCTACCATAGTACGGATATACAGGTATAGGTTTCCATGTTGTCTATGATTACTTAGGTGTAGCTCCCTAAGCCCTAAATGAAACATCGACCCCGTTTGAGAAGCTAGCCACTGCACCCTAAGCCTTAAAACGTGGCACGAGAGTGCAAAGTCCATTGGATGGATGGTTCATGCGCACCTGGGGTATGCAGGCGTTTTAGGGTTTAGGGTTTACTATTAGACCTGCAGAGGCCCCTAAATCTGCGACTATGAGGGTCCTAACAGGGACTTGTTAGGGTTAAATTGCCCATACTGGATGCAGAAAGCCTAAACCCTAAACCCTAGAACTTGAAGGATCCGGCGAGTTCGAATCAGGGTTATAAGTGAGAGAACAACCTCTTGAATCTGATCTGGTGGAGTTATGGCACACCCTCAACCCTCCCCTCCCCTAATATCTCCTTGGTCTAGGGTTTAGGGTTTAGGGTTTAGGGCTTGGACCTGAGCCTTTGACCCTTAACCCTTTGGGATTCCCATATACTCCTATTATAGGTACTTGACCTCCTTGCAAGCCTGGGGGGAGGTAGGTTACCCAAAGGGTCCATGTAGGTATATGGTATATACTTAGGGCCCAAAGGGGTTCCCATATACCTACTTGAAGGTCCAAGTATATCCCATATACCTACATGGAATTTGGGGGCTAGGGTTTAGGGGTACTCAGGTCAAGCATATCTCGGTCTCCCCGGTGGTGTTGGCCTACGGCCCGGCGTCTTTGCAGCAGTGGACAGGGACGCGGCTCAGGGCAGTTCAGGGTGGAGAGGAGGTTGAAGGTGGAGGGCAGTTTCGAGCTGAGCTTTTCAGTAATTCAAAGGGTCCATGTAGGTATATGGTATATACTTAGGGCCCAAATCGGTTCCCATATACCTACTTTAAGGCCTAAGTATATCCCATATACCTACATGGACCCTTTTGGTTAAAAAAAAATCGCCAATCCGAATATGGAAGCCCAAGAGAGGCCCTACGAAGATAGCTGTCCATTAACGAGTGGCCTACTACAAGGGGTTCTATTTCACTAGAGGTGAGGGCCTTCCGAACAATGAGATACCTGGGGTCTCCTGCTTGGTTATGATGAGCGGGTATAGACTGCGCTTCATCAGTAGTTCAGGGCACTTACAATTTCACTACGCACCCACTTTTGTGCCAAACCGTACACCCGAAACCCTCAAACAGTAAACCCTGAAACCCTAAGCCCTAAGACGCTAAATCTTAAAACCTAAAACTCTGAACCCTTTCAGCTTCCAGTGTAACCCTGAGAGTCCAAGTACCTGATAATCATACACTTACCCAAATTAAACAAGACTTATAATTACTATAGCCCCAAACCCAAGTACCTAGTTACTGCACTTGGACCCTTAGGGCAACAGGGTTCGAGTTCAGAAACCCTAAAACCCTAAACCTTAAAACCCCGAAGCTTAGAACCCTAAGCTCTAAACCCTCTAAGCTTCCGGTGTAGCAGGGTTTGGGTTGATAGGAGTTGCTACCTGGTCATTGTCGAGGGCGGAGGGTTCGGACTTCCCTGGCAGTCTTGATACGGTTGCAATCCTCACTTCTTGAACCCTTAGTTTATAGAAAGTGTATTGGGTATAGGTTTAGCTCCCAGCCCTTCAAAGGTCAGTGATACGTCCTGGTCGGAGCTCGACACCTCTTGGAGCAACTTTCCAAACTTCGATCCAGCAACGCGACGGACGGTGACCGTCACGGATCAGGACCATCAGTGTCCGTTTGTGGGGCCTTGTTTTGCCAACGAGAAAAGACTATCTACACGGTGAAATATGCAGCTTTGGCCTAATTACTCGATGGGTGTTCAATGTCAATCATGGCCCAAGGCTCCGCAGTTTTCGCACCCCTGCTGCGGAATGTATATGGCAGACACCACAATTCTATGATTTCGTATTACTCCAAAAACTGTAGTCCTGATTCTGGGGAACCCTATTCCAAGCAAGAGGGACCATTCTACCAGAAGCAGGCGCAAAAACATCTCTATACTCCTGACCGAAACCTTCCCAGGACTCGAAGCTCCCTTCAGTTCAGAGGTTTAGGGTTTAGGGTTTGGAAGTCCTCAGCCATAAGCCCGAAATCTCAGCTTTTTTGCAACTTTGTGGACCTGAGGTTTCTCCATTCGCGTCCCAACGCCCCAACCGCATGGTCCCCCTTAAGTAGATAGAATTTGGGGTATATGGGGATCTTTTTATAACACACCCAAAGCCATATTTCATCTACTTAAGGGTGACTATATACTGTGTGCGGAGGCTCCGAATATGAGGCGTCCCTTTCGAAAGCCCTGGTAGTTGTGCTTGGGCATACTGGCAGACCCTGGGTTCCTTTAAACACTTATACCCAGAGGGTACAAGTACCCAATAATTCGGTCCCCGTTAAAAGTGGATATACAGGGATATATAGGGTTTGGGGTTTAGGGTCCATATGCCCAATAATTAGGTCCTTGGATAGTACAGGTTTGAGGTAAGGCTATGATTATTAGGTACTTGGAGCCTTAGGGATAAGGAGGACATGTTTCGACCTAGAGAAAGCCACGCTCCGAAGTAAGTTGAGTCAGGAATCTTTCCCTTTTGAACGAACAGCAGAGCCGTCATGCGCCCCTTCTAAACGTGTAGTAGAGTTCTGATGGATCCCCGTGTGTGCAGGGCGTACGCTTCCTCCAAGCGCAATCTAGGCCACACAAAAACAAAAGAAGCAAAGATAACAAACACGTTAGAAACCCCCCCTTTTTGCCGTTGGTACATTGATCACTGCCTAAACCCTAAACCCCTGAACCCTAAACCCTAATCCCAGGAGTTGCAGTCTACAGGGAAGTCGAAGGCTTAATGGATTTGGGGTTTAGGGTTTGGGGTTTAGGGCTTAGGGTTGGAGGACCTGAACAAAGCGATAGCGCTGAACGTCGACGGCTGGTTCTCCTTTGGAACACCGCTGGCCTTCTGGCTTCAACCTGATGACACGGTTGCGGAAAACAATGCCGCTCGGTCGGCGTTCAGGGTTTAGGGCCCCAATATATAATCATGTGAAGCTTCATGGGACTAACTTATAACTGCGCTTCAAACCCTACTCATAATTCCCGCCAACTGGACTTCCTTAGGTTATTGGGCACTTGGACCCTTTGCAAAGACCCTTGACGTTCAGATTTCGCTGTGGGAGCATTCAATTCATGTTACGGGTTGAACACAGTTTTGGGTTTCGGGCCTGGGGTTCAGGGCTGAGGGGCCTAGGGTTGAGGGACTTGGGGTTTAGAGGCCTAGGGTTAAGATCTCAAGGGTTTAGGGTTTAGGGCGTGTACTTGTTTAGCTAGTGAATCGTTGGCGCGGAATGCTCCCTTGCCCCACCCCAAGTCCTGGAGGACTTTGATTGGGCTTCTGGCTAGATGTCTAGCCAGCTATGTTGAGGAGAATGGTTGGAATCGGGTTTAGAATGTAGGGGTATGTAAAGAACATTATAGAACCCTCAACCCTAAACCCTAAACCCTATTATAGCTTAGCCCAAACACCTGGAACCCAAGCTCCAACTCCCTAAGCCCTATCCTGCCCCGCCCTCAACACCCTACAACCCTTTAAACCCCATGACCCTGCTTGGAGGACCATAGGACTTCGCAAATATTTATGACCGTGGTTTCATCCCCACATATGACCTGGTAAACCGAGCTATAAGTAGTTGCTAAGTCCCATGAGCGTCATATTAAACTCCATTCTCAGGACCTAGAGTAACCCTAAGCCCTTGACCAAAGTATTAGATCAACACTGCTTCCTGATGGGTACATTGCTTGTTCCAGGCCCCTCTAAATCCCCAAACCCTAGACCTTATAGCCCCAAACCCGAAACTCTAAATTCTCACACCATAAACCCCAACCCACTAACCCTATTCTAGCTCCGCTCCACCTGAACCCTACATGCCTAAACCCTAAACCCTATCCATCCGCATATAACCCATTCTGTCTGTGTATCTCCGCAAGGTGGGTTCTTAGGACAGGCAGCTCGACCTCTAAACCCTAAGCCCTAACCCCTAAGCCCTACAGTGCCCCTTAAGTAGATAAAATATAGGGTATATGGGGATCTTAGTATAATCTACCCAAAACCATATTCTATCTACTTAAGGGGTACTATAAACCCTATTCAAGGACCGGCAGCTGTACTTCTTCTCGAAAGAAGCCAACCCTTGGGCACATCCTTCCCTGCGCGCGGAGTGCACCCACTCCTGGTCGGCAGAAGGCTTGCTCTGAGGGGTTTAGGGTGTAAGGGTTAGGGTTTAAGGTTTAATCAGCAATTTAAGATTTAGGGTTTAAGGTTTAGGGTTTAAGGGTTTGAGGCTTAGGATTTAGGGCTTAAAGTTGTGGGTTACATGGGGTTGTATAAAGTTATATAGAGAGATATATGATATAAGGATATACCGGGATATACTGGAACGGAGAAGGACCAGGGAGTCTAGTAAGAGTAGCCAATGTAATCATTCAATTAAGGTTGTCTATCCAACATTCATGTGCATGCGCTGTTTTGAAGGCTGGCTTCGGGACAAGCTTAGTAGCAAACCTTCAACGTTTTTGGAGCTGGAGTTGCAACCCTAAGTAGCTTTGGAGTATTTTAACCTTTTGGGCCCAGCAACTTAGAAATACGTGAGAAAGGTGGACGTTCATCACGGTTTTCACTTCCCAGAAGCGCCAAAACAGGTAGAGCACCAACAAGAAAGCATCATCTAGAAGTGTGCACAATTGGGAAGCTTATGCTTCGACAAACCTTCTTGAGATGTGATATAGTTTACTCCAAACCCTTATCTACTTGTCCAGTGTCCCACGCTTGCACGCACTGAAAAGAATACGCCTGGTCCAAGTCTCTAATGGTGCATGGGGTTTAGGGTTTAGGATTGAGGGTTTGGGATTTAGGGTTTAGGCTTCAGGGTTTAGGGTTTTAGTCCAAGTCTTTGATGACTATTGATCACATTCTGGGTTAATCCCTTGCTTTATTTGGGTACCGAAAGCTAGGGTGCTTAGCTACCACAGGCATTGTTTTAAGCTGGTGCACCAGGGAGAGTGAGGAGGGAACATAGGCGCTGTTATAGAGGGGATTTAGGGTTAGGGCTTAGTGTTTGTTATGGGGATCACGAATCACTCCTCGACTCGGTTTAGGGTTTAGGGTTTAAGGGTTTAGGGTTTAGGGTTAGTCCTCTGCGAACCATCTTAGGGCCTCACGGTGCAGGGCACAACTGTTCTTCCTCATCATGCTACACCTCAGTAAAGTAGAGATGCCGCAATTCCCCAGAAGCAAGGTCTTCAGGATCATGCAGGAGAAGACTTCCGGCTTTTGACCCTTGAACCCTGAAACCTAGATGGGTAGCGGATGTTGAGGGTTCAAGGGTCAAAAAGAGGGTCCAAGTACCCAAGCAATGGGATCTCAGGTCCCAAATACTCTGCTCGGAATGGCTTCAAGTAGCCCTAAACCCTAAGCCTCTGAATGTCCCTCAGCCTCGGTTATTTCAGAACTTGAGCCATGGGTTTAGGGTTTAGGGTTTAGGGTTTAGGGTTTAGGGTTTAGGATTTAGGGTTTAGGGTTTAGGGTTTAGGGTCTGAATCGTTTTGGGTACCTCAAAACCCCCAAAGCCCTCAGCCCCGATCATTTCAGAACTTGGATCCTCAGGCTTGAGGTTGCACCAGCTTTAGCTTACTGGCGGTTAGTAGGGAATCAGGGAATATACATGTATATATATATATATACATATATTTATTTATGTATTCATTTAGGTGGTTGTCAAAATTATGGTCCCTTTTTGGGTACCCTAAATATTAGGTGCTGTATTATCATAGGGAACCAGAAAGGGACCAATTTTGACAACCGCCCATATATATATATATATAATGTGATTATGTTAGGGATTGTCCAGGGATTAAACATCCCCTTTTTCCCTACTAGGAACCAGTAAGTTATGGATTGGGTACTGCCCCCCTCAGTAAGAGTTGGATAATAAGTATAATATGGTTATATATAGCCCTGAATAGGACCTCTAACATAGACTGTTACTGGGTGGAGGCAGTACCCAAGTCATGGATTTAGGTTTAAAGGTTTAGGGTTAAGGTCAAGGTGGCTGGCCTCGACGCGGGTACCGAAAAAAGATAAGGCCTCGAGCCCGTCCCTAATGGTTGTGGCCACCTTCATAGGGGTTAGGGTTCATGGTTAAGGGTTCAGGGTTTAGGGTCTGAGGTGTAGGGTTTAGGGTTGAGGGCTTAGGATTCATCACCACAACTCCGCGAGAGCAAGAGGTTTTGCAACTGCAAATGTGCCAAGGGCCCATGTACCTAAAAGTGAGGTACTTCGGGATGTTGGTCAGTAGTAATTGTTTTCTAGATTCAGGGAAGTACGTCGTTATTGGGTACTTGGAGTCTCGGAGCAGCATGAAGCATGAAGGATTTCAAGTTCCTCTCTTGGAAGTTCCTCTCTCGGCTCCCTTCCAAGGGACAAAGGTCTATGTAGGGCCCCCTGTCAGGTTCCATGGGAGCGCTCTTACTACATGTTGATCCCCTAAACCCTAAACCTTAAACCCCAAGCCCTAAATTCTTGATGGAATTTACCACAATGTCCACAGGTTGCGGCAGCCTCCTGCCCAGGTCTTCCCTGGACTAGATTTCATTAGATCGCATACTGGAATCTCATCAAGTACTCACAGCTTCAGCAGCTTTATAGTGAAGAGGTTTGTTCCGAGGGTACATGGCGGTAATGCTGAGCTAGAAACCCTGAGGGTCCAAGGACCCAAATAGTAGGGCTTCAGACCCGAAATACCATAAATAGTATACTCTTTGAACCCTAACACCCTAATATTTGAGTCCTTGGACCCTTAGGGAAAGATATCCATGGGGACCGCCGCCCTGTACAGATCAAATAGGCCTCCGGTGGTCCAAGTATCCATTGTTCATCTGATTTCCTACTGCCCTATCCAAACACAGACCTATAGAACATGCCCTAATGGGTCCAAGTACCCAATAATGAGGTGCTTGGGATTTTGGTAATAGTAATTTTAGTGAAGGTTCTGGGTAAGTATGAAAACTATCAAGCGCTTGGGCCCTCAGGGATTTTCGTTTTGGGCAAAGAGCACGGTCTTAGTCTGTGAAGAATGTGTCGTGGCAATGTGTTCCAGCAGGTTGGTATACTCCCACCACTACAACCACGACGACAACCACCACAACAACAAGCACAACAACTACTACGACAACCACCACTACAACCACCACAAGCACAACCAGCACAACAACAACGACCACGACGACTACTACCACCACCTCAACGACCACTACTACAACTGTGACAACTACAACCACCACGGCAACTACAACGACGACAACTACAACGACGACCACTACAACTACAACTACAACTTCTACAACAACTACAACTGCGACTACAAGTACGACGACAACTACAACCACAACTACGACGAGCAACACAACTGTTACGGTCGCTGCCACAACTTCCACTACAACAACCACAACTAATAGCACCACAACCACAACCATTGCTTCCACAACTGCGGCTACTACCGCCACTACTACAACCACCACCACCACCACCACCACCACCACCACCACCACCACCACCACCACCACAACAACAACAACAACAACTACTACTACAACCACCACGACCAGCACCAGCACTGCTACAACCAGCCCGACTGCTACCACTGCTGGGTCCACTACATCCAACACCACTGACGACACGGCAGGTGGTTTCATTGAGCATGATGCTGGTGGGCCGCCAGAAGTATCCCTGAGCCTGACAGAGACAACATCCACCACAGAGACAACAACAACTCTGCCCGCACGAAGCACAACCACCACCGCAGACTCTGTTCCCAGTAACCCAAGCAGCACAAGCTTCAGCACCGGCAGTAGTACCAGTGCTACACAAGCTGAATCAGCCACGAGTATCAGCACCTCCCGACAGTCCAGCACAACGGCATCTACCACCTCCGGCTACTTGCTTGTGAATCATGGTGCAAGCTTTCCTTGCCAGAACATGTTGTGTGCAGTGTGTGGAGTAGCATCTTGCTGTTGCTTGTGTGAAGGTATGCGTGGGTTCCTGGAAGTGTATAAGCATGTCCTTCTGTTGCTGGCTCTCTAGTATACTGAGGACCAATGCGGGTACTTGTTACCCATGGACGGCAACTTTTTCCAAACAAAATCCCGTTGCAATCCGGAAGAGGGACTTCGATAAGCCCTTAAACCTTGAATCCTGAACCACCATAGTCCGCCTTAAGTAGATAGAATATGGCTTTGGATATGTTGTAATCCCCATATACCCCATTTTCTATCCACTTCAGGGGGACTATAAACCTTAAATCCTCGACCCCTAAACCCTAGACCCTAAACCCTTGTGCTTAAAGGAGCCCTGGGGAGTGAGTCACAGAAAATCGCCACATGAGCTATAGACTGAACTCCTTA
>CAJNIZ010042645.1:13127-24673 GCA_905231905.1 Symbiodinium pilosum | reverse complement strand
TTTAGGGTTCAGGGGTTAGGGGATTATTTAGGGTAGTACATAGGGGTTATTCAGGGGGATGCTAGGAGTTTAGACTATGGCTCACATAATCCGGTGACTTTCTCATAGTCCTTAAGTTTTATTCCCTACCTCTGCCGCCTCTCTCTGTGCCCCATTTCCTTAACCCTAACCCGAAACCCTAAACCCCTGTACTGGAAGGTTTACCCGACAGGTTGAAATACCTTTCGCCTCCCCCCTCACTTTTCCTGTGTATGCAATGCGACCTTGAGAAGCAAATGCCAACGCATTACAGTAAGAACGTGTTCACACATTGCGGATATAGGAAATCTTGCGCCACTGAATATCTCCTGGGAATTTGCAGTATTCTTGGGGTCCAACCCTACATCCTTAAAATGGCAAAGTGAGGCTACTTCGTGGAGCCGGCTAGGACCCGGCCACCGACATCTACAGAGGCCCAGGTTTACCCAAAGGGTCCATGTAGGTATATGGGATATACTTGGGCCTTAAAGTAGGTATATGGGAACCCCTTTGGGCCCTAAGTATATACAATATACCTAGATGGACCCTTTGGGTTAGTGCTTAAGGCTTAGGGCTTCCGATTTAAGGTTTAGGATGCACTGTCCAGGGGCTCATGGCTTAGGATTTGGATGTCAGCGCTACTCCTCCCCATCCTGGGGGTCCGTAAAACATGGGAAATCTACCAGAGATAATTTTCAATCGTATGTACGGAAGAGGAAGTAGACTTTGGACCTTTAGGTGCTTTCGCTTTTGTATAATTAGGGCATGATTCTTTTGAGGACGCCTCCAAAAGCAGGCAGAACACTGGAGGTCTAGGTAAATCCTGCAGGATTTGCGTCCAAAACCTCGATCTTGGATTCTGCAGGCTCTGTCACCCTACCCTAAGGGCCCAAGGACCCAAATAATAGGGCTATTTAGGGCTGAAATACGATTAACGTTTTAGTATTGGGGCGCTAACAATCTTACTATTTGCGTCCTTGGACACTTAGGGCTAGTAGCTTCATTGCTCGAACCTGGTACAGCAGACAAGACCACTGATGTGGGGAAACGGAGTAGCAACATTACGAGACGAGTAGTACGTGTATTGCCAGCATAAAAATATCATCATATCAGACAAGTGTGCGCAATAGTACTGTCGTTGACGCAAGAATTGTTGCTCCCCTCGCAGGGCCATTAGCCAGTTGCTAGGGGTATGTGGGGTTGTGCAAGCTGTTCAGGCACCCTAAACCTCACACACGAAGCTCTAAACTCTAAATCCTAAACCCGAAGCCCTAAATCCTAAGTTGTCAAAACTGATGCTTCGGGTTGACCCAATTTGGGTTTAGGGTTTGGGGTTTTAGGTTAGGGTTTAGGGTCTGCGGTTTAGGGTCTGGGGTTTAGGGTTCGGGGTTTATAGGGTTTAGGCTTGACCCAAACAGGGCCGCCTTGTTGACAGCTAGAAAGTCTGTGAGGAGAATGGATCTGCCACCGGGGTTCAGGACGTCACCGTAGGGAATTTCCTGGACCCTTCAATGTACGTACTTCTTCCTAACCAAATATCTAACAAAATCCCAAAACCGGAGGGTCAGGGAAGCTTTATGATGTCGCGTGTTGGGTGTTAGGTGTCCTGTATCTTCCACCAAGGCAGTTTCAGGGCTGCATCCGCGCACTGTTCTGGCACTCAACTCCCCAAATCATAGAAACTGACACCTAGCTCAAGAATCCTAAGCGCTAAACCCGTGAACCCCAAGTTTCACAGCTCAACCCGCTGCTAATCCCTGAGGGTCCAAGGACCCAAATAATGGGGTTTTAGGGCCCAAATACTATAGTATTCATGGTATTTGGGCCCTAAAGCCCTATTATTTTAGTCCTTGGACCCTTTTATTTATAGTCCCCCTATATCCCTCTATAACCCCCTTTAAAGGGACCCTATTGTTTTCGTCCTTGGACCCTTAGGGAATTGTACCAGAGGCACAGGTCACGACGACCCAGCCCTCTACCAGTTCTGTGGTGCAAGCGTCCTGCAGGCTCCAAGGGAAGTTCGAGTAATGCAGAAGCCTTGTTTAGGGTTTAGGGTTTGGAAAATGTTGGACCCTCTAGGTTTGATCTATAGGGTTGAAAGGGTTTAGAGTACTGCAGAACCAAATGGAAACGAAAACAGCACATGGAATGGAAACTGAAGTTGGATAGGGGCTGTATGGGGCGAATTACTCATATTATGGTCCTTATATATGTATAGCAAGAGGTACCACCAATAGACCTCAAGCAAAATCTTGTATGATCTAGGCTCCGAATAAGACCGTGGTTTACTTTCTTCAGCACAGGAACGCCAAATGATTTGCCGGGGCAATATAGGTGTCTGGATGACCATACTGTGTTTATAACACAGAAAACCGTTACGAGTCTTTGTGTGGGGTTCCGGAGAATGGAGAGAAGCACGCACTAGCTGCCGCTTCCAAGGAACCAACCCAGCAATTAGTCCAGACAACCTACGTAAAGCAAGTCAGCTTGGTGACCCTAACCCTAAAACGAGGCTACCCAAGCCCTAAACCCTAAACCCTAAACCAAGTAGCTTCCGGGTTCTGTAGCCCAAACACGCTACAAATGTCCCATGGGTAATTCTCAAAATTAGGGTCCCATTTTGGTACCCCTAACTATTAGGTGCCGTAATGTAATCCATACCCAAAAGGGGTCCAGAATTTTGAGAACAGCCCCCCTGTCTTCAGTATGACCTCGCACGAATATTCGGATCGAATGCTTAGGTATCGAGTGCATTGGTTGCGTTAGAAGCCCCAAAGTAACCAATATGCACAGGAGACAGGTTCATGCTGCGGTTTCTTAATCGTATGCGTTACAGCACCTCCGATGCCTGCATAGTTTAATGCAGCACACGCAGTATGCATTGGCCTGTATACAAACAATGAGATCGTCGTAGTGGTGAGTGCTTTCAAAATATTATTCCACGCTGTACTGCCTATAGGCATGTACTCTACACAACAGGCTGCAGTCGTATGTGCTTCTTCAGAGGCCCTAAACCCTAACCCCTAAACCCTAAACCGCCCCTTTCAGAGGTGCAGAATCAATGAGGAATTCCTGCATTCAGGCATGTCTTTCCCAAAGTGTCCAAGAGGATATATATATATAGATATATATATATATAGTAGACATTGGCCCCAAAGTAGTCAGATGGGAACCGATCTGGGCCCTAAGTATATACTATGTGTACCTACATGGACCCTCTTGCTTCGAACCACTTCAAAAGATAATCAGAGGTGACTAGCGCGTTCTTCCCCACGGGTCGGGTCGGGTCGGTCTATCTTCTACAAGATGCCAAACGCACTTGACTTGGGGCTTACTGGAGGGTGCAGAGTAAATGCTAAACCACAGAAGTCGAAAAGCAAAACCTAGAACACCCAAACCTCAACCTCAACTCTAAATCCTGCTGCCCAAACCTTGAATCGCACCCCCGGAACTCGAATCTCCGAGCCATATACCCTAAATCCAAATACATCTTAAATCCAAGCCCTCGTCTTCAATGAGCCCTTGCCATTAACGCTCACCCCGAGACCCTACCACACATGTTAAGCAAAGATCGGCCAGGCTAACTCTGGCTACTGAAGCGCAACTTGGCTCGAGGTTGTGTGCAGGGTTTCCTAACCCTGACTCATGGGTTACCCTTTAGTAGGTACAGGTTCACAGTGGGGATAAGTCAGGTTAGTATATGGCTCATATGGTTTGTAAGTATACTTACCAAGTCCCCGCACCTATACTACCCCCCAAAGCCCCCTTTTAATCAGGGCTTAGTAAGGCCAATCAGGGGGGAACCTAGGGGGTAGTAGCATGGCCAAATCTAAGGTGCTAGCCATGGCCTAGGGCTTAGGGTTTAGGATTTGGGGTTCAGGATTAACACCCCCAAATATGGGACTTTACTTGTTTCCTGGGTCCTGTGGTCCCTTACTTGGGTTCGTAGGTTTGTCTGGGGTGTTATAATGGTTATGTAAGGACCACAGGATTCAGGGCCCGCACTAGGAATCCATAGGTGCTGGGGGTTTAGGGTTTAGGGTTGGGGGTTTAGGGTCATGAGTCATGTAGTATGATGAGTCTTAACCTATCCCTTGTACTCTAATCTAAATGGGCTTTGTACCTACAACCCGAATATTTGGGCCCTAACCCGCAAAGTCATTGACCCCAGCTCCTGACCCCTAAACTCTAAGGCGCCTAGCCCCTAGCCACCAAACCCCTAATCCCAATACCGCCAACACCCCAACGTTGCTGGTTGTCAGTTGTCAGCGGGGAAGGGACAAATGGATCACTATACTTGTCCGTATATCTTATCCAATAACTTGGTCCTCTCCATGTTTCGCAACACTGAACCCTAAACAGTAGTGTTAACGCTTCTTTTCCATTCCTTCATTCCTTTCTAACAGCCAGCAAGATAACTCCAAACCCTGCACCCTTCATCCCATAAAGCCCCTGGTGTAGTGTTCTCTTCCTTTGGTTCCCTATTATTTGAAGCCTGCACCATGGATGTATCCCTAAGGGTCCAAGTACTTACTCATCATATACTTGCTCAAAACCTGCACTATAACTCTTATTACCCCAAACCGAAGGAGCTAATTCTTGGGTACTTGGACCCTCTGGGTATTTGTGTGTAGGTAAAAACACCTATAGTCCCAAAGGGTCCATGTAGGTATATGGGATATACTTGGGCCTTAAAGTAGGTATATGGGAACCCCTTTGGGCCCTAAGTATATACCATATACCTACATGGACCCTTTGGGAGTTGCAACAGCTAGCCCAGGACGCAGTCGGCGGAGGAGCTGCAGTCCGCCGTCGTCACTTCCCTGGCCCAGGTTGGGAAAAAATGGCAAAACAATCCTAAACCCAAAGTTCCGAACCCTAACCTTTAAACCTTGAGCCCTAAACCCTAAATCCTGCACCCTGAATCCTAAACCCTAGACTCTACACCCTAGACCCTAAGACCTGAAGCCTAAACCCTACTCTGGTTGTGACCAGATCATTGGGCTTAGGATTCAGGGCTAAGGATTTAGAGTTCAGGGCTTAGGGCTTAGAGTTTAGGATTCAGAGCTCCTGACTTCAGGATTTAGGTTTTACGGTTGAAGTATTTTGGTTAGAGGTTTGGTTTAGGCTTCAGACAGTTTAGGGCTTCTGGAGGGGGGTTTCATGGTTCATTGCTGATGCTTTTTGACCCCAAGGGGTCCAAGCACCAAAACAAGTATAAAGATACGGGACGTACACACCTACAGATTCTGTCTGCACAACATATTATATATACGCATACCTACACCTCACGATATCTTTATACATCCCACTTGGGGGCGCAGTTGGGTTATAGCTGAGGGATGGGATGGAGGAAATCCTGCACCAGGGTATGCGCCCCAACTTCCAGAAATTGCAGTACTGTTGGGAGCGGGGGGGGTGGGTTAGGGTTTAGGGTTCAGGGTTGAGGGTTCAGGGTTGAGGGTTCAGGGCTTATAGGGTCTAGGGTTTAGGGTTCAGGGCTGATAGGGTTTAAGGTTTAGGGTTCAGGGCTCGTGGGGTTTAGGGTTTAGGGTTCAGGGCTTATCGGGGCTTACAGGGTTTAGGGTTTGGGTTCAGGGCTTATAGGGTTTGGGCTTAGGGTGTGCAATATCATGATGGCCCCATACCCGAAGCCCTAAAAAGCAGTACGGTAGAAGCCTTAGGTAGTTCAAACTTACCTTCATCAACAGCAGGGCATTAGTTGGGCTAGGCCCCCCCACCCAGTAATAGTTGTACATTAAGATTACACAAGGACCTTACTATAGTTACCAGTATCCCTTGTGGTCACTATTAGTGGGCGGGGGGCCCAACCTAAGGTATAAGGTTGAGGGTTGAAGGGCTTGCGGGCTTGCAGGGTTTGAGGCTCATTTCAGCTATGCGCTGAAGGTGCCAGGGTTCCGCATTAGGGATTGGCACCAAAAAAAGGGGCTTGGGTGGTCTGAGGCTTACAAGCGTATAAGACACAGCTCTTGAGATTTACACTTTTGTGTGTATGCTCTAGAGGGTTGAGGAATGATTATAGGCTCCAGGGTCACGTTTTAGGGGTTAGTTTTTTTTGTGCCCCTCACCACGGGAGAAGGATGTATGTATCAGGGCCGTCACATATCTGTTATAGACAACTTGTGGTAAATGGGTGCTCAACCTAATCGAACTTCAGCATTACACCCTTGACCTAAGCCCTTGACCCTAAGCCTCAGAATCTAAGCATTCATATGTGGAGGAACTCGGGCCCAAAGACCATGCTATCTGAGTTTCTTAGGTGATTCTGATTCTTAGGGTAAACCCTGTATATATATATATCCTAAAAGACTGTAGTAGTTTCCATTTTCTTTTTCCATTATCCCCATATAACCCCAATATACTATAGAAGTTTCTCTTTTCTTTAGAGACATGGGGGTTTAGGGTTGCCTTGCATTTGGGCCTGATACCTGGTGCAGGCCCTGCAAGTTGAAGAAGGCCAGTTGCAGAATGTGGCTGCTCGTCCTAAGTAGGATTTTGTGGGCTTCTAAACTAGGTGTAGGTCTCAGTAGATTTTGGGCTTATAGAAAAAAAGGAGTTTGAAAGTTTTAAGTAGGTTTTTAGGGTCGATAGAGTATTGTTTAGGGCTGGTTGCTTGCCTTAAGTAGATTGGAAGGGTTTATTAAACCGGGCTTAGGGCTGGGCGTTAAGGCTTACAGAACAGGGTTAGGGCTGAAGGTTGTGAAGGTTTTGCGAGTGTTGATTCCGCTTTGGGATCTTTTGAGCATCCGAAAAAGAACTCCTGGACATGCTATACGTGCGTATACATAACCAACCCTAAACCCTAAACCCTAAATGCTCCGTATGTTGGGGGTCAAGGTGGGGGTATCCTAAAGCCCAGGAAGCCCGAAACTTAAAACTCTAAAAGGCGGCTTAGGGCCACACGGTTTAGGGTTTAGGGTTTAGGGTTTGGGGAATCTCCAGACGCCACGCCTTCAACTCCTCAACCCGAAGCCCCCTAAGCCCTAAGCTCTAGAACCTTGAACCATTCTACGGTTCTTCCTAAACCCTGAGCAACCTCAATAAATCCTACCTGGACCCTGGATGTCCTTCCTTTTTTGGGTTCTGTCCTACATATTTATAGGGTATATTCCCAAAAAGGTAGGACGTCCAGGGTCCAGGTAAACCCTAAACTTTAAACCCTAAACCCTAACCATGGGCCTCCAGTTCTGGGCCTTTACCTGGTTCCTGTGTCCGAAGTACGGGCCCTTAAGTAGGGGGTTTGTAGGGTATATCATGGGCAAACAGGGTTTAGGGATTTTGGCGCCCTAAGGTCAACAGCCCATAGGACCCCACTTCTGGATCTTCAAGCAAGAATATCAAGCGAAACTGTACAGCCCTGAACCCTGAATCCTGAACTCTGTAACCCTAGTCCCCAAATCTCAACCTAAACCCGGGTTTGGGGCCTAGGGTTTAGGGTGTCAACCCTACGTGTCAAACCCAAATCTCAGGCCGAACCTCTCAACCTTATAACCCTCAGCCCTAAACCCCCTTAAACGAGAAACACCGCCAGCCGGGGGCCAAACAGGGCTACTGCACCTTTAAGGAGTCCCCCTTATGGGGTGTGTCCCATTGGGGGGGCCCTAAACGTCCACCCTAAATCCTAAACCCTAAACCCTCAATCCTAAACGCTTTAAAAAATCATGTCGAGAAAGGTCATTAAAGTGGGCGGCCGGCGTCTCGCCGCTGGCCCCCGCACACTGCGCGTGGACTACGAGCCGCCCGGGCTTAGGGTTAAGGGTATATAGGATTTATGGTTTAGGGCTTACAGGGTTTAGGGTACCCTAAGGGTCCAAGGACCCAAATGATAGGGCTTTAGGGCCCAAATACAAGTTACATTATAGTATTTGGGCCCTGGAACCCTATTATTTGGGTCCTTGCAGCCTTATCGGGGTATATAGACTTTAGGGTAAAGGGTATAGGGTTCATAGTATAGGGCTGAGGGTTTAGAGTTTAGAGCTATGTGGGAGCTTCGGGAAATATATAGATATACAAGCGCTGTAGGCGATTTTCAGAGTTTGGGATTTCGGGTTTGCGTGGGGTTTAGGTGTAAGGCTGTAGGAATCGAGGGTTTGGGAATTAGGGTTTTTTGTTTGGGGTTCAATGTTCAGGATTTAAGGTTTAGGCTTTAGGATTTAGGGTTAGGTTTCAGCGTCCAGGGGTACCTTTTAAGGGGCAATAGAGGGTATATGCAGATACGCAGGGACATCTCAGCATATTGTTTCGAGCTTCCAAAAAATCCTTTCTTTCGAGGCCCCATGATGATCAAGGATCTTTAGGGGTCTAGGGTTTGGGTTAAGGGTTTTGAATTGTAGGATATTGGGGTTCACGTTGGGTCGCCCTTTTGGGGAATTCCCTTATGTCTCACAAAAACCTCAACCCTAGAAAACCCTAAACCCGAAACGTCGGGTTAGAGTTTTGGGGGTTTCCAGGGTTGAGAGTTTAGGATGTTGGGGTTTAAGTGGCTCCGGGGTTTCAGAGGTTAGGGTTTCGGTTGAGAGGTTGGAATGCTTGCATCCAGGGTTAGGGGTTTTGGGTTTAGGGTTGTAGGTTTTTAGGCTTTGGGGTTTTGGGCTGAGGCTGTGTTTTGTCCGTTATTCTGTCGGGATTTGGGGTCGAGGGGTGGGGAGCTCTAGGACACGTTGTGTCTTAACACGGGGTTTTTCGTAGGATACAGGATGCACAGGGCTTTGAATGCGAGTATGTAGGGACTGCACAGATTGTGAGATCACCAAAGGGAATATAGGTCAGGGGCTGCTACCACGGGCTACATAGCTGTCTTATCGTTAACTCGTTTTAAGCCCTAAGCCCTGACAGTAACCCTAAACCCTAAGCTTGGGATTGTGTAGTGTAGGAGTAGTGGGTCCAGGAGTTCAAGGCGCCAGGATATCCTGGTAACATTGTCTGGGATAAGTTATCAGAGTCTGTTTGAGGGCGAGGACAACTCTTACACTGGGTTCCTGGATGTGGTGCTTTGGTCGTGGTTGGATGGATTTAGAGCTCATGGAATGCAACATGCCCGTCAACTTGGCTACAGCCCCTTGTGTCATTCTAGACAGTAGGCCCAAGCCAAGTCCTAGATCCCAGGGCCGGAACCTAATCGCTAAAGTCTAAACACAAACGCTAAACCCTTGATCTGGAGCCCCTCTAGCAAAAGCTGACTAGCTGACTAGGTATCCTTTTGCATGCGGTTTCTCCTGCAAACCTTCTATAACCAGACGATCATATGGTAGCTTCCGTCAATAGGGGGATTCCAATATAGACCCAAAATCACTTTAACACTCATTTTTGGGACCTTGAAGTGGTTGTCAATCTAGGGAAACCCCATGTATCCTTTTGAAACCATTCTCTGGTAGCCTGAAGCAGAGACACCTAGGATCCCAACATTTCAGGGCTTTAGGGTTTAAGGTTTGAAGATCAGGGCTTCCCCCATAGATGTTTAGCTGTTGTTAGGTTCTCCACAAATGACGTGTGTGTACTGAAGGGTCCTAAAACTGAAGGTCGAATCTCCAGATCCTGAACCCTAAGCCCTACTCCCGAAACCTTACATCATGAAACCTGAACTTTACAGCCTAAACCCTAATTCCTGAGTCCCTAACCCTAAACCCTAGATCCTGAATCCTGAAGCATAGACCTTAAGACTGAAGTCTTGAATCATAAAGTCTGAATTCTAAACAGTTTAGGGTTTAGAGTCAACCCCACCCGGCCCTGTAAACCCTATAAACCTTATAATATCATGAAACCTAAGCCATACACCCAGAAGATTAAATCATAAACCCTGAACCCTCAATACCCTAAACCCTATAAACCCTAAACTGAAGCTTCTGGGTTAAGGTAGGGGTCCTATTGTCAAAGTTTAGATGGTATAGTTTAACAGGGTAGTGCCCGGTAGTTACAGAACTACACTTCTAGCTCCCATAACCATAGCTTATAGGACCTATAATGCAAGTTATCCCCATCATAAGTTACTTATAATCCAAGTCATAACTTAGGGGCCCCACCCTGTAGGGACACGGAAACCCAACTCCCTGGACATCCGAAGCCACTTCCCGAGAACATTGGTTTAAACCTAAACCCCTAAACCCTAAGCCCTCAACCCCTAAATCCTAAACCCCATAGACTTTCAGCTTTTGGGGGAATCCACACATACTTCAGCATAATTCTTTTTGTTCAGGGGCTTCGGAAGTCTAACGCAGTTTGAGGTTGAGACTACGGGTTCCTAAGTTGGACCTGTAGCCTTTGTAAGGTGCCCTAAGGGTCCAAGGACCTAATAATGTAATATATTTGCCCAAAACCTGTACTATAATTCCTATTACCGCAAATCAAAGGACCTAATTATTGGGTACTTGGACCCTAAACTAAACCCTAAACCCTAGACCCTATATATATATATAAATATATAGATCCCTATATATCCCTATATACCCCGTTTAAAGGGACCTATCTCGCCCTAAAAAGGGACCACAAGGATCCCGGTCCCTGCTGGGGTGACATGGTTTTGACCTCAACGCTCCTGGCAGTCCAAAACAGTACCGTTTAGGGTTTAGGGTTTAGGGTTTGGGGTTTAGGGTTTGGGGTTTAGGGTTTAGGGCTTATAGTCCCCCTTAAGTAGATAGAATATGGGGTACATGGGGATCGTATTGCAATATACCCAAAGCAATATTCTATCTACTTACGCGGGACTATACATCTTTAGCCGAGAGTGAGTGGAGGTTGGAAATGGGTTTAGGGTTTAGGTTTCGGCCGTGCAGAAAATGGCTGCGCGTTCCATACGTTGATTGCTAAACAATGCAACAAGAAGTGCCTAGGTCCCCTGATGCCATGCTGTTGCACACTACCTTCAATTTCGTCCTATATCCCAGACATCTCAAGCGCTGGGCCCCAAACACACTAAACCCTACACAACCTAAACCCCTAAACTTTAAAACCCCTAAATGCCTAAATCCTTGAACCCTAAATGCTTGAACCCTAAACCCTAAACCCCTAAATTCTAAATCCCCGAAATTTCCCAAACTGTAACTCTGAGTCAGGATCCTTTTAACTGGCTCTGTGGAGTCCATGGTACAGAAGGTGAAGGAGCCTTTGCCCTTACATGAGCTAGAATCTAAACTTTTTTGGGTTTAGGGCTTAGGGTTTGGGGTTTGGGGCTTAGGGTTTAGGGTTTGGGGTTTAGGAGTTAGGGTTAAGGGTTTAGGGTCTAAAGTCTTTAAAGGGTGTTATATAGAGGATTATATAGAAAACTATGTTAGGGGTTATTATGAGGGATACTAGGAGTTTAGAATATGGCTTACTAATGTTGGGTTGGGGGGGTTTAACCCTAAACCCTAAACCCTACAGATGTACTGCAACTTCTGAACTCATGTAGTATTTTATTTGGGGATACTTTGGTACCCATTATAGAGTAAGATTACATCCTCCTTTTGGGGCATGGTATTTTATACTAGGATTATCATCTTACTAGGTTCAACCACCAAAAACGCTACTCACAT
>CAJNIZ010042644.1:40125-61584 GCA_905231905.1 Symbiodinium pilosum | reverse complement strand
AAGAAAATGGAAACTATTATTTAAACCAAAGGCAAAACTCCAATCAAACGTGAAACCAGGCGTCCAGCAAGAGAGGGCATAGGGGCGGAGGGAGGGGGATCAATGCTGAGGGGGCCACCGTGTAATCCTTGGAAAGCAACGTCAACGTGGCTTCGTAGGATGTGAGACCTGAGAGTGGACTTGTTCAGGGCGATGGGCTTCTCTTTCAACTCCTTCCTGCCTGGTAAATGAAAGTGCCTGAAGACAGTTTCTCTGCTATTCTTGTGCATGTACAGCGACGAATGCGATGTGCAGGGTTCCCCGGGGCCGCGGACAAGCAGGGACACAAGCTGATGGATCGGCAGTCAGGCCACCCTTGATGCATGTCACCTCAGCTACATCTGCTTGTGATGGCTGACATCGCCCTGAGGCCGTAGCTGTACCCCAACCGCTTTCGAAAGGCAATTATAACCCAATTGCTGTACTTGTAGCCGAATTATAAGCCCCCTCAATCCCTCAATACATCAGCGGGCCGAAAGTTTNNCCGGGCCTTCTAGCGTGTGTACTAACATACCAGGATCTTGCGGAGTAGCGGAGGGGCCCCACATGCGGTTTTCACTGGCCCTGCTCGAGGGGTAATTCCCCCAAGTCCCAGTGCTAGGAGTCTGCGGGGGAAAGGGGGCTGCATCTCGGGCTGACGACTTTTCCTAAACTTGAGAGTGGGTCGAACTTTCGGCCCGGCGCAGTATGCTTAACATTGGATCTTATAAGTGACAATTAATTGTAACTAAGAGTCACGCCTGCTCTGTGTCTGGATGCCGCCATTTCAGTGCTGAAATGCTGAGTCCTTTGCAGTGATGTTGCCATCGTATCCATTGTTGACCTGATGAAAGCGGCCCCATGGAGGGTTTAGGTACCAATGGGGTAGTATTAGGGTTAGGTTGGGGGTCTTTTGGGATAATGGAAAATTAAGATGGAAACTACGATACTGGGGTTATGTAGGCTTTCGGGTTTAGAGCCCCCTGCATTCGTAGAAGCTTGCGGAGGACATAGGGGTTTCTAAGGGCATCCCTCTCAGGGAGTGTATAGCGATCATTCCGAGAAACTCCCAAGGGGTGTGGTGAGCTCGGGAGGTCGCATCCAAGCAGCAAGGTAATGGTGAGCCAGTTTTTGAACAACAGCATTCTAATTCTGCGCGTCATGGGGGCTTCCAAATGCTAAGAATCTGTTTGGGGGATCCCTGGCAGAAGCAATATCACAATGAGATCTTTGGATGCATAAGTTGGACCCCCCGGCAGCTATGTCAATGCCATGATTGTTGTCGCGCATGTCAATCATCTTACCAGCGCTACGACTGGATATGGGCAGCTGTGCGCAAAGACCGTTGCTGGGAGTTCCGTAGATTGTGGGTAGATGGCTACTCAACACGTCCACAAAATACTTTGGACAGTGTTTGTGCTTGAGGCAGGAACGATTTTTTGCGGCGCGTTATTCTTCATCCTGCTGTCTCTGCAAGGCTACACTTGGAGCGTCAGGGTGACTTAGTAAGTATATACATATATATATATACACACACACACACCTTGAAACCCCTATAACTCACCATGGCAAACCCAGCTATCCACATTATGAATCTACTTGCTGAACCCCCCTGACCCTCCAAGCGGTGGGTACTCGTGTAGAGTCGGCTCTGTGACTAACCTGTTCGTATGCACAGAACATATATACTCCAAACCCAAATTCTGAATGGTACTGGGGCCCCAGCAGGTTCCTTACAATGGACCCCCTGGTCGTCCGAAGAGTAGCCCTTATTAGTAGATCCATTTCTTTTCACTTCCCTCATGCTTCCCACTCCCAACCGGCAAGCTAAACCACAAATCTTATGCAAAAAAAACATGGTGGATTTGCATTTCCTTTCGAATCCCCTGCCCGAAAGGGCACCGCTGCTAGGGAACTCCTTCATGTTGCAAAGAGTCTCGCTGAGGTCCCTGACGGAAGTACAGGACTCCGTGAAGGTACCAGCATGGAGGACCTGCCCAGCCGAACTGAATGCATGCCGCTGAAGAAGCTGCTTATGTCTGAAAGCTTTTGTAGGGCTTGGGGCCTTAGGGTTTTGTCTTGTGCTCGAAATGGTGGACCCTGTCTGCGCTCCCTGTGTAGAATGACACACTCTCGATAATCCAAAAGCCCTTTTGCGTCCCTAGATGCCCCCTCCACGTCCCTAGATTCCTAGATGTTCCCTTCACTGTTTATGAGACGCCCTGCGCCCTGAACTCCAAACTTAACCCCAAATTCCGAACTGAAACCCCCTAACCCCAAATCCCAAGCACCCAAAACCCCCATCCCCAGCGTGAAAACCCACCGCCTGACTGGTAAGCTCCTTATTCTGGCTCTGTCCAGCGACGGAGAGCTGGTAGGAGAGCTCCTTCAACCAAGCACATGATCATGAGTCTCTGGACTTAAGATTTGGGGTTTGGGGTTTCAGGTTTGGGTTTTCTTTGTTCTCAACCCCTCGGACTTTTACGTCTGTTCGCTGAGCATGGGGTTCCTTCTGAGACCCAAGTGGACAAGCCATGCTGCATGACTTGGAGCACTCAGTGCATCCAGCGGGGATTAGGGTTTACGGTTCACAGGAGTGTTTGAGGTTTAGGGTATTCCCAGGGTATTAGTAAATGAGTACTAGTAGTCTGTTGGGCATTTAGGTGTCTGGGGGATTGTGAGAGACCCTTGGACTGGAGGATATACAAAGGTGCTCTTGGGGTTAATGTGTGGGTACCCCAAAATCAAAATGGGGGAGGTCCCTTGTAGGGGGTACCTACAATGGTATATGGGGGTTTGTATAGGGCCCCTGTTTATGGAAACCTCTTGCGTTGCAGGAGTACATCTGAAGGCTTGATTGGGACAATCCCTATAAACCCAAACCCTGAACCGAAATCGGCGAAGGGCAAGCGGAGGAGGGGGCACGAAGAGATCCAGCCCAAAGGGGATAGAACATCAGCTTCATGTTGGAAGGAAGGATCCTCCCTAAACCGGGAGGAAGGGTCCTCCCTCAGAGTGGAGGGCACTTTTACAGTGTAGGCCAAAGAGAGGGCAGTAGCGAAATTGGATAGATCAAGGTTAAGGGCTTCCTAAACTCAAACCCCAGAGCACGCATGGTTCAGACATGGGATCTCTGGAGCGTACGAAGGATCCAAAAGCCCTGTAAACGGTAGTTCCCAAATAGGGGGACCCCAACCCCAACAAAAAAAGAACCCTTATTGTAAGCCACCCCCTATTTCTGGAACCCCCTAAATTGTCATGCTTCACTTCCTCTGAATAAGCCCGTGCCTGCTCGCATGACTTCTCAGTGCAGGCTTCGGAGCTCTGCGTTGCGGTTCCGTCATTGCAGTGGATGACCTTGAAAACCAAGACTGGCAGCTACAGCTGCTAGCACCACTATATAGTCTATATGGGTTGTTCTCAACATTATGGGCCCCTTTTGGTTACGGATTATATTACATACGGGTTCTTCTGAGGGATGTTCCGGCCCTATGACTTACCTTTGGTTAGCTAGGAATGAAGGAATGGATCCTTCTAGTAGTCCCTATATAAGCCATTACAGTAGTTTCCATTTTCTTTTCGAATCCTTCATTCCCAGCTAGCCAAGTGTAAGACGAGCTGTAGCTTAAGTGCCTTCTGTGAACACTAGGCAACCTTGGCTTGGGGTCAGCAAAGTTACGGTTGTCTTAGGTGGCCTTCCAAACTTTACCAAAAATATTGGGGCTCCATAGCCACCAAGATGGTTAACGGTAGATTCGGGATCCGAGTAGAAGTCCTGGGGCGCCATGATGTCTGCAGGCCAGTGCTTCAGACTAACAGGTGAAGGTCCAAAGCATGGAGACTGTCAGGGCCATACGCCGCCGTTGGCTTTTCAAGCTTTGTCCACGCACGGTGCGGTGCAATGCTCGGTGGGGCTTGACCACGCAAGCCGACAAGCCTATCCCACTTGGCGCCGATTGGTGCCCTGACAGGGAAGGCACTGTACAAGCAAACCTCTGTACAAAGGAGGCTTCCGCCAGTCTGTCCGCAGCGGACGACAACTCTTAGGCGAGAGCTCGAAAATTTGATGAGTATAAACGCTCACTTGCCCTGCTTCATCATCAGGGAGCGCTTCTTTTGCGTTTTCTGCATCTGCGTCTCCTAACACACTTTTTTTTGTCGAGGGACGACAGGAAATGCACAAATGAACTGGAGCGTTGCCTTATGCTTGCAAAGCAGCTGCACATCTCATAACCACAAACCCCGGTCCTCGTCACCGTTGGGCTTCCACAAGCCGCGGTGCAGAACCTCGGCCGCTGCATCATGGACCTTCTCCCAGCCGTGGAAGCGGCCACGCTGGCTCAGCGTGCCGACGGCATTCGGGAAAGCGTGGTGCACCTGCGCGCATTATTTTGGGGGCAGTTGGGCTTCTGCAACTTGACACGGGTCAACGGCAAGGGAAAACGGTTTAGGGTTTAGGGTTGAGGGTTTAGGGTAGAGAAAGCTAAAAGGCAGTGGACCTGCGTTTTTGGCGTTTGCAATCTACGCAAAATCAGGCGAGGCACATCATGGAACAGCATCTCGTTCCAGCGGTGCTTTCCACCAAGAACCTTGAATCCCGAGCGCCAGACTGAAGACCGCCATCAAACGTATCTTACTACAAGTAACAACTGAAAACTGTCTTCTACCTGGGGTCTGGGGGACAAAGGCCATGACATTGTGGAGCACCGGCCAGGTGCGCGCCGGATCTTGCGCAAGGAACTCGTTCCAAGGAAGACCTAGCTGATTAAACACCATGCGAACAAAATTGAGATTGCAATGGTCTCCTAATGGAATGAACAAGTCACAAACTCAAAGTTGAAAGTCTTGATCGTGAACAGATAGCAGGCTGTGGGTGAAGTTCGTGATAAACATCCACGCAGAAGAGAACCCAATGCGGGCAAAGAAGGACACCGTGAACATGAATCGCCAACCCTCGCTCAGGGGGCGTCCAAGTGGGTAGGTGCCAAGCAGCCACACGCAGGCCCACAGGGAGAGCACGAATGCATTGTGCTTCAGGCGTCGAGGAACCCACTTTGTCCAGAACCTTATTTGGCGACAGCGTGCGACAGCGAATGCCAAGACGAACCAGGATGCGGCTGTGCAAGAATTGATGGATCTAGTTGCGAAATATCAACTACAGTCGAACCAAGTCCGACGAGTGTTTTACTGTCAGAGTCCATTCAAAGGAGTTCCAGGCTAAGCAGCTCCTTGTTGCACTTGCCACCCGCGCCCTCATCTGGGAAGTGCATCCACCACTCCAGGGCGAAGAGAGAGCCAGTGTCGTTCAGGCCAAAGAAATGGATCACAGGAATAAACGGCACAGTCAGCAGGTACTTGTACCAGTTGGAGCTCCATGGTCCTGCCCACTGCTGAAGGGCATAATGGAACTCCTCGGGGTCCCAGCCGAACTCACCCTGGATCAGCAAGTCGACAGTGGACGCATGATGCCTCAACGGCTGCTGCTCCGTGTACAATGAATGAGAAAAATGAAAACCACAGCCCGACATATCACCAATGCAGAAACCACCCACTACCCTGCCTGTTGTGCTCCAGGACGAACTCTTCCCATGGGAGGCCTGAGCGGTACTCACAACTTTGAAGGCCTCCAAATTATTGCTGAATAAGCTCCTTTATACACCGAGGAGGAAAACAGTAAGTTCCCAAAGCACCCAGGAGGCTGAAAAAGTCTGCAAACCTTGGTGGCTTTTTGATCCGCCCTAAAATTTTAAGCCTTTTTCTGTTGCAAGCATGAGAAAAGAGACGTAAAGTGTGCTACAGTGCTCAAGTTGTAGAAAACTCCCACCAAGAAACGGGTGCGTAAGGAAGCGCTGCCATTCGTAGACAGGGAATGTGGCGCCATGCATGACGTCATGGTCAATGTAAATCCTTGCCGTGGCAAGCATCAATCACATGAAATATCATGTCAAGACACACGTGAGCTACGTATCTACAGCACCCCAACTTCTTTCTGATCTTATGCTGCCGAGACTCTGCTGAATGGCAATGTACGAGAAAGGGAGACCGAAGCACAGCGTGCAGGTCCACCAGTAGTCCGGAAAGGTAGCCAGGGCTCCGCAGTAGGCAATCACCATCAGAACTTGACAAGTGAAGATTGCCTTTGCTTCACTCGACAAGCAGCAAAATTCTTATCTTCTAGGAAGGCATCATGTAAGCCAAGGACGGAAAGACCAAAGAACTACCGAAGATCAGCAGCGGTGCTGTCAGCACGTTCCACATATAAATCATTTGTTCCTCGCGCCGAAAATGAAAATGAACAGCCAAATAAACTGGAAAAGAAGCACGAACAACGAAAACAACTTGCAAAGTGTGTTGCTAACCAAACACCGCACTGCGTAGGCTGTACGGTCAAAAACCTTGCCATGTCCGAGTAGGATCTGGAGTAATCTTGGTGAAGAGGAATGCCAGATTCTGCGGCATGGGGTCCGGCTTGTTCGGAGTGGGGAAGAGCCGGTTGGTCTTCAGACTCCGGTTCTCGTCGTTCTTCTGGACAGAGAGCATCTTGTCGTTGCTCGGTGCAACGCCCGCTGCGTTGGGGTCCCCTTCGCCAGGGAGGGCGTTCTTCAACGCAGCGATCTCGTGGTCATTTTCCTGGCTACAAAAAAGCGTGAAGTGGTTGCCAATTAGGTTTCAGGTCCTTAGCAGCCCCTTCATGTAGAATGTTGTCCTCAGGCAACCAAGCAGTGCAATGCGACAATGCGACCCCTCAACTTTGGAAGGCTGTGGTCAAAGGAATTTTCGTGGCAAACAAACGTGGCTTGTTGCCATCCTCCCGGCTGCTCATTTCTTCTGAGCTGTCCAGGAGGCGGAAGCTACTTCAAACAAAAATCGTTTTCCAATCCATGTCCAGGTTCGTACTTGCGCTTCAGCTCCTCGAGGTACTCATCTGCGCCGTAGAAGATCGAGGCCTTGGAGTGGCCCTGGCAACGGTCACGGATGCTAGTCGTTGCTAGTCATGGATGTTCGTGAAACATAGGGTTTGGCGGGAATGTGCGGAGTCTCACAAAAATGGAGAATGGGCCTTGCCCTCCTTGGCCAGCAGCGGCGCGCTGGTCGCCATGGACGAAATGGCGCTCGAAAATAGGGTAGCTTGGTGACTGGTTGAGCCAGTGCTTCGGCATAAGCAAGGCAGGAACACATGATCTGAAATGAACGCTAGAAGCAGACGTAGAAATTCGAATGGCTCGCGAATGCCTGTTCATTGACTGGCCGCATGGCGCTCTTGCACAGCACAAGTACCAGCATCCGTATTACATCCGCACTCGACCCAGGATGGAAATCTTCAGATTCATGGTACGAACTGGGGCCTAAATGCCGAAGCATGCTTTCTAATGCTACCGTGAACTGCCCTGTCTCCTATGCTGACCTCCCGACCTGGGGACACCAGGACAAGGATCTGACTCAGTCTGAATGCTTGGAATTGTGGGATTTTGCAAACAAAACCCCTGAGGAATGGTAGTACATCACAGTCACGTCGTGCAGCAGCTGTACGTTAATCATCGTAAGGCTGACACAATATCTCCCGTGTAGCCCGAGTCGGCATCGCTGCAGCCTTGCTTGCAAGGAGTGAAGGCTGTGTCCGGAAAGTCACGGCACATTAGGCGCTCTTACGCGGACGCTATAAGTAATGTGCACCAGCGTCATCTTAAGGGCCACGATGATTGTGAGTCGTAATGCTGCAGCGGCTTGTTATCCTACTCTAATGTGACAGCCATAAAAGTCAACTGGGTGCGGAGTAAGTCCAAGACCTCTACCGCACTGCATGTCAAGCTTCACTGGAGGCACTTCTTAAACCTCACCAACAAAACGGATATGACCAGACTTCTACGCGTCTCGACCTCAAGCACTATATGAACCCATGTACAAAACAAGAAGCCAAACAGCCGAATCTCAGGACCAAAACGTTTCCCTTCTGAGTTCCCCGGCTTTCCGTGCTGGTCTGTCCGTGCCTCAGCTTTGCAAAAGGCTCGGCGTGCATGCAACATCTGAGCCAGAGTCTAAACTCCTAGTATCCGCCCTAATAGCCCCTATAATAGTCCCCCATATAATCCAGGCTACTTGCACATTATTGCACTATACTAGCGCCCTGTCTATGCAAAGCCCTATCTTAGCGTTTATCACGGATTCTTGTCACTGTCTTGTGCGAGCCAGCGCCATTTGCACGTGTGACGGCTCATGGTCTCGGGTGTAGTTCAACTAGGGGCTCCTAGATGTAGGGTTTAGGGTTTAGGCGCCATATCCGAATCCTAAATAATGTAACCATGGCAGCTTCCATTTTCTTGTCCATTATCCCTATATGACCCCTATATTTCCCCTGTGTAATCCAAACTTAACCTCACTGTAGCCCTGAAAACCAGGCTCGCTGGGTCACCGTGCGATATGCATACCACAGCGAAACCAATTGCAAGACCGAACAATTAACCAGTGATCCCAAAATTATGAAAGTTCATGGTTTCAGGTTATACGCCTCAAAAGGGTTTGTAGCTATGGTGACCCCAAACATTGCTAGACCCTAAACCCTACATTCCACATAGAACTATGTTCATGCACCTCCGAAATCACGCTTTGTCCCCATGCGCTACTCACATATTTCTCACTGATACAAAGTCTAGACTTCAAATCCTAGCCGACATGGAAGATCACAGAACAAAAAACTATGCAATCAGAAAACAGAACCTGTCCCAGGGAGCACCCGCATCCGGAGAGCCCCAAAGCCCAAACCCAAAGCCCTAAACCCTAAACCCTAAACCCTAAAACCCTGAACCTCAAGCCCTACACCCCAAAACCTACAATGAGAAACTTTGGGCTGGCTGCAGAATCTGAGCCGTGAGGTCCAGGGAGTGTGGGGAACCAGCAAAGTTGACATTGACCGTGTTCCCCAGTGCGCCTGAAGAGATGCCGAGGTGTCCGAAAACAGGGTGCCCCCAAAAAAGTAAACACTCTTAGGGATGAGGGTTTATAGGGTTTTTAGGGTCTAGAGTACCCCAGTAACTTGCTAGAATCAGACTGTAACTCTTATTACTTCTTATTATTAGGACTCCCAAATAGGGACCCAATATCTTCAGAATCCCATGAGGGTGCCACCAGCCCAGGAAACAAAATTGGGGGATACATAGGGTTCAGGATTTAATCAGGCTTTAGGATTTAGGGCTTGTCCAGGAACCAACGATTGATGGTCCAATGTCATCCCGCCATAGCTCTATGACCGGCCCGGTATGGCTGATTGGAGCCGCTCACTGGTTCCTAGATGAACGCTTCGAGGCTTCGAGAATTGCACTCGTTCCGCTCTAAGAGGTGATTGAAACTTGTGCCTTTCGTTCTTTGTTATGCCCAGAATTAAGGTCAACAATGTCCCAGTATAGGTTGATATATTCAGGGCTTCCCCAATGTAGACCCCAATAGGTTATAGTTCTCACTCTAGGAACCCTCAAAAATGAGTCCTAATTTTTGGAAACCCCTTTTACAGTCGACCAAGGAATTGACATGGGACGGGTCGTGGTGTATATCTAGCCCCAGGCACGACGGCTGCAAGGAATGGACCCCCAACCTGTGTCCCAGATTATCAGGATTATGGCTCTACCCCAGAAATATAAACATATAAACCCTTTAAAGGGACCCCTAATATACTATAGTAGTTTCCATTTTATTTTCCATTATCCCAATATAGCCCCAATATAATCCCTATATATACACCATCATAGTCCCAGTTTCCATTTCATTTTCCCTTTTCTTTTCCATTTGATTCTCCATTATAGTAGTTTCCATTATCCCCATATAATGGAAAGTCTCATTAAGAGCACAGCGAGGTCAAATCATAGGGATCTGGGCGGCAGCAAACGTTCGGCTCGGAAGCAGAAGCTAGGGTTTAGTTTCCACGATGGACTAAGAAGCTCATTTGGGAGTTTCTCAAAAAGGGGGGGCCCTAGGGACCCCAAGGGGTATAGAGGGATTATAAGGGGATTATATAGGGCCCCCTTAAGGGATTATATAAGGGTTATATTGAGAAATACCCATTTGTTCTCAAAACTACCTTTGCCTGGGCTCCTCTAAGGCCCAATCGCTTTTGCTTTTCAAGAAGCCCCACTTTGTGCTAGGGCCCAGGCAAGGTGCCATGCACGCCGATGCATCCGCCTAAAAGCACCAAAGCACTCAAGGCTTAGCATGGCATGTCAAGAACATCGGCAAGATCATCCCACGTGTTAGAAGATCCCTGGCAGAGAGAGACCTTTCTGTAATGCATTCGGCTGAGCAAGTAGCTGAGAGCACACCCTCATTGCAGCTGAGCACGATGTTGTTGGTGTAGCCTCCCCGAGCGTCAGTCACACCGAGTGCGCACACAGACGTGGAGTCGTCCAGTCAAGGGGGTATTCTATAAGCACTGACATCATTTAAGGTGTTCTGGCTCACTTTCGTACCAAGTGCTGTTTCTCCCAGTATAGTAACGAACCTCGTTCTTACCATACATCTCTATCAGAACCGCTCATTTGCCTGGAACTCTGCACGCTGGAGCTACGATTGGCCCCAAGAAACATTGTGACTACCGTCATGACTGTTTTTGACTTGCCGCTCAGCCCTTGATAGGTCCTCAGTCCTTCGGACATCAAGCCCAAGCCCGAAGCTGCATCGGGACTCTGTGGTCAGATTTGAACTGTTTGGGTTTCGATAGGGTTCAATGATCCTTAGGGCTTCAGCATGGGAGAAGCCATGTCCCCCCGTCCCCTCAACTCGTAACACAAAGCATCCACACTTTTGTAGCTTCGCGTGACTGGTATCTGCAAAGCCTACTGTTTATGGTAGAGCTTCTCGAGGTGTTTGTAGGTCCATACATGATATGTAGTAGAGTTTGAGTGAGCAAGCCCTTGCCATCGGAATGGGATGGAAAATTAACCACATGCGTGCTTTTCCTGGTTGCATGAGCCAGCGCACCGTAAGATTGGGTACAGTCGCAAGTAATTCACCCTAATGTGGTCATGAAATCATTGCTACTGATCTTTTGACCTACACTAAACCTAAACCTGTCATATCCTCTTAGAGAACCCCTGTACCTTGTGTTAATATGGTAGTTTCCCAAAATAGGGGGACCCCAATATAGACCCCAAAATACTATAATCCTTATTATGGGGACCCCCAAAAAGGTACCCATAATTTAGGGAAACCCCTATATCTAGATCTAACAACCCTACGAACTTCCAAGGAACCAATCGGCCTGACACCGCACTGTCGCAGGTGGCATTCAGTGTCTGAGCATGTGCACAATGGGCTTAGGGCCCAAGGGGTTATATAGGGATTATATAGGGATAATGGAAAAGAAAATGGAAACTACTATAGTATATTGGGGTTATATTGGGATATAGTCCCCTTAAGTAGATAGAATATAGAGTTTAGGGTTTGGGGTTTGTCAAAACAGGGATCCTTCATGGACCTTGGCAGGAGAAGAAAAATCAGATATTGCATCCCTGTTCGAATCTTGAATGGGTCATGCACAGCAACTCTCATCTAGAGTAGGATCTTGACTTGACTCGTCATATCCCTAGACCCTACATAAATCCACATAACTCTATGCAATCTCTAATGAACACTATATACGCCATACAAATAGAAAGGTTGAGTCTGTTACATGACTGAAGTTCAATTGCCCTTGGGCTGGCTTGGCAGCAGACATGTGTGCAACATAGGAGAATGCGTGGAGGAGTAGTATAGCAATAGTACTGATGATCATGGTAGTGACTGTTATAATTAGTACTGTAATCGTAATAGCAGTTGCAAAAAATTGTTGTAGCAGTACCTCAAAGGAGAATGACCGTCATCGTTTTACAGATGGGGCTGCTTCTGTTGCTAGAGAAAGTGATGCCCTAAACCCTAAACCCTAAACCACAAAAAAAACAAGTTGAAGCCATCAAGCTGCCCCAGACTTGAAGATCGACTTGCCAAACACAGACTGAATGGTAAATAGAACAATAACCTTATAAAGCCTAAGCCCTAAAACCTAAACAGCGCAGGGGGAGGTTCCGTGAATGGGGAGGGTATATAGGGATTGTATTATAGGGAACCTACTACATAGGGACTCTAGAGGGAATATATTCCCTTATTCCCTACTAACCACCAGTAAGTTTCTGAGTAGCACGCCCCCTGGTGAAGGATGTCTGATGACGGGGATACCTGGGCCAAAGGTCAGAATCTCACGTTGCTGAGAGCGTCGCACAGATGAAGCAGAGTCAATATGCCGATATATCAGGGATATTTAGGATTTTGGGTTTGGGGTTTCCCAAATTAGGGTACCATTTTGAGGGGTCCCCGTATCTAGGGAAACGACCATATGCCGCTACAGCATGCAATGGAAGGGATTTTGGGCAGCAGACTCACAACAACCTTGCGCGGCAGCAGTTAGCCAGGAGCCTAAGAGTCTGGCAGACACGGTGTGTGTGTCAATCACTGCGTTTGCACCTCGGAAAAGATGCAACGGTACTGTTTCTTAATGACGGCTTTCTGGTTGATTCGCTCCTCACAAGCTCAGCTACTTGAGGCTTAGGCATGCTTAGAATGTTGGACTTGAGTTATGGGGGCTTCCTAAAATTAGGGGTACCGTTTTGGGGGTCCCCATAATAAGGACTAAAGTATATTGGGGTCTATATTGGGGTCCCCTCATTTTGGGAAACTACCAAATCCTGTTTTGAGTTTCTGTGCCTGTGCTCTGTTGCTTAGGCATCGCCTTTGTTAGTTGGCTATGGCCTGCCTGTGACGATCCTCAACATCCTCGACACATGACTTACTACTACCTGGACCCCAAAAGTAGGTAAAATAATGGCCTTTATGGCTATTATTATGGGTTTAGGGCTATTATTTTTCATACTTTTGGGCTCCAGGTAGTGGTTAGTAGGGAATAGGGGAATATGATCTCTATTTATCCTATTCCCTTATCCCCTACTGATCCCCAGTAGGCCGACTGACTTCAATGTGGTACCCAACATCCTCGTGCTTGCGGTCAGTGTTTCGTCACAACAAGAAATACGCGTAGGACCTATCTTCGTACTGCTAATCGGGGAGGATAAGACTTGAGCGTCAGCAATTCTGACAGCAAGCCTGAAACCAAGACATGCATGAACAGCGAGATCGATTGAAATCGCACCGCCCCGCTCCTCCTATAGACCAAAAAGCCACCGAATAGAGCCTAAACCGCCAGTGCCAAGTGAGCTATAGTCTAAACTCCTACTATCCCCCTTAATAACCCCTATAGTACTTCCCTTTGTAATCCCGCATATAACCCCCTTTGAAGAGTTTAGACTATTGTACAAGTGAGCTCAGCCGGGTAACTGGTTGCAGTGGTGCACATCTTGTGGCAGGAAGTGGCCGCGCTGAGCCTCAGCCGGCACTACAAAGTGCATGGGCTACCTGGACCCTGGGTCCCTAGGAACCTCAAGGGATACGTTTGGGATTACGGGGCCCATGTATTACGGGTAGGCTTAGTTAAGGTTAATTAAGGGGGAACCTAGGGGTGGTAGTATAGAGGGGGGTATTAGTTTAACCTATGAATGTAAGGGATTTTTGGGAGCCCATTTTCAGAAATGTCCATACACTCGAGGAAAAATGACATGCAAGGTCAATGTAGGGCTTGTCTGGGTTCAGCGTGAAGTTGAGGGTCAGGGTACTTAGTTAGTAGTGAGGTCAGTAAACGCCATAACCCATATTATACTACCCCGAGCTATCCCCCCCACTCATTACCCTACATATTCAGTCTCCCTGACGGCCCAAGTAAGTGATTAGGGCTTTTGGCGCCTGGTGAGAATGACAATGGCAGCGGAGAAGATCATGCTCGGCTGTGTTGTGGGATGTTTCTTAGTTTGGTAGGTTGTCAAATTTGTATGACCCTTTTTGGGGTACCAGAAATATCAGGAGCCGTCTTACACTAAAGGGCATTGTAATTTTGAGTGTCTGGCGAACGGTGCTTCCTAACTTGATCGAGAGCCCAAAGCCCTCTCGTTGATATGATTGAGCTGCAGTTCCTCACTGCTAGGACCTCACGTGACCTTTCCTTGGGGACGTCATTGGAGCTCCTTGATCGCAGAGAATGCTCGTTTAACTTGAAAAAGGTTTAACGGAAAAACGATGCGCAAAGTGACACATACTGCAGAATCTGCTTATTTTGGACCCATCATCAGAAAGGCGGCGCAATGTCACCAACGTCATGAAATTCCCATTGAAGAAACTTTTACATTGCAAAGCCCCTCCGTGACGTTGCCTGAAACAAGGACCGCAGCACTTCAGGGGGCCATAAGGAATATGGGGGTTTCCTAAAATTAGGGGTAATTACCCTTTTGGGGGTCCCAGTAATAGGGATTGTAATATTTGGGGGTCTATATTGGGGTTCCCATATTTTGGGAAACTACCATATCTTTGTTAAGAAGCAGATGTAGCTGTGCTCCCAGCAGGCCGTTGCTGCACGAGAGCGTCAACGTCTCATGGTATTCCGCATCCAGACTGGCCATCCCGAGAGGTTTCTACAAATGATATCATATTATGTCATACTCTGGTATAGTATGATATATTGTAGCAGATTCTAGTATATTCTAGTATATTGTAAAATATTGTAGAATATTCATGTTCATCTTTGTTGGAAGCCGGCACTCAATTTAAAGCCAACTGAACACTCTCGATCTCGTACTCTGCCGCGCACAACTTGAGGCTCGCAAAGCTTGGGTTCAACTTGCCCGCTGTAGCAGCCGGCCACAGCTGCTACTATCCTACAGGGGCTTAGTAGGGACTAAGGGAATATAATCCCCATGTAATCCCTACCTGAACCCCAACAGTATGTAAAATCATGGCATTTAGGGCTATTATTATGGGCTTAGGGCTATTATTCTACCTATTTTTAGGGGTTTAGGTACATAGTTTCTTCCTGTATTTCCTATTAACCCTAAACCCTCAACCCCTAAACCCTAAAACCCTAAACCCTAAAACCTAAACCCTTTTCCCTATTAACCCAAAGCTCCACGGCCTGGAACACTGGATTATCTCGCTCTCGCCCGACTTTGTACGAGCTGAAGGCGAAACGTCATGACCTCAGTCCAGACTCGCTTGAACAGAGTTTAGGATTTAGGGTTTAGGGCTTAGGGGCTAGGGGTTTAGGGTTCAGGGTTTAGGAATTAAGGTTTAGGGATTAGTGTTTCGGGTGTAGGAATTAGGGTTCATGTTACCATAATATGGGTGTATAGAAAAGAATAGGGTTTCCTTATTATAGTAGCTGAATTTAAGTTCCTCAACAGCAGCCGCGGACAGCGTGGGGCTTGTGCAAATAATTTTGGGGCACCGCGAAGTAGAACTGCCCAACAGCAAAATGCCCGAAGCCATGCTCAAGGGTTCAGTTGATGCATCTTTAACCCACAACCTGACATGTCCCCAGGCGTCAGGCTCACTCCAACCACAGTCACCGAGGCGGAGTCTTGAGGATAGCACGCCTAGAGGGATCCATGCAGTCACGCTCCACTCAAAGCTGCCCCAAAGCCCTGTCCAACTGCTCCGCGCTCTGTCGCGCCTGTGCGCAGCCAGATGTGTCAGCACTCGAAACCTTTGCAGCTCAAGGCTAGCAGCAAGAAGATGCTTGCTTCTTGCCTGCTTCGAGAGATCTGAAAACGTGGCAGGCCAGATCTCCGTCTGCTGCAGACTAGGCATTCAGTATCGCTAGATACAGTTATAGATGACATATTCTGACGTCGGGTGCCCAAGCCCAACAATCTCCTCAGGCCATCTTGTTCTATAAACTTTATGAGCAGGACAACCAGTTCCCAACATCTACACACTACCTAACTTTGCTTCAAGTGCATGACATGATGAAGGTGAGACTACAGAGCAGTGAGGCTTCGACGCCGTTAGTGCACAGCAGACCAGCCACACCGTCCCACTGACCTTGGTCAGGGTTTGATGAGCTTGCGTATGAGCTGTTCTCGAAATGACCCTGAACTCCAAACCCAAAGCCCGGTTTTGTAGCTTAATTTATAGCTAGGCTCAGCACGGAATCTTTTCAAAGGTGCTAAAATTGGACCAAACACGCGAAAAGCAGCTGCTGTCTCATGGTTGCAGTGCTACGGCGACCTGTATGAGTAGACGAGTGCTTTGGTTGACATCTCCACACCTTTGCTACAGCAGACTTTGGGGCCTTTGAGCTTGATGACTCCAACACCTATAGTCCCCCTTAAGTAGATAGAATATGGGGTATATGGGGATCTTATTATACTACACCCAAAGCCATATTCTATCTACTTAAGGGGGACTATAAGCCAAGATCTTCAAACGACAATTCCTGGCTGAGGACGCGTTGTCACTAGGATACCCTTCTCACGCAAGCTACAGTCAATGCTGCTCATGTACTTAAGGGACATGGACCTTTATTGGGGCATATATTAGGAACTGTGACAAAAACAACCTAAGCCCTGAACCCCAAAGTACTAACGGGACCCCCATGTCCGCCCTCGATGCTCCCTTGGTAAGCCCAAGACTGACCTTGAATTCGGCACACAGAGAATGATACTGGGGATATATATATATATAGGGAATATATGGGTTTTATAGGGATAATGGAAAAGAAAATGGAAACTACAGGGATTATATATGGTTTTTATAGGGATAATGGAAAAGAAAATGGAATCTACTATGGTATATAGGGGTTATGTATAGGGAATAATTAATGGAGAAGAAAATGGAAACTACTGCAGAATATTGGTGTGATATGGGGAGAATGGAAAAGAACATGGAAGCTAACTTCGAGAATAATCCCCTCCCCCCAGTATTAAACCCCGCCCACACCCCCCAATATTAAAAACTCGCCATTGTGCTACATTGCAATATATTGGGAATATTTAAGACTAGTTGGGTAAGGGGGGGGTTTAATATGAGGGGAAGGGATTACATTGGATCCCAATAATAAGGATTATAGTATTTGGGGGTCTATATTAGGGTGCCCCGGTTTGGGGACACTACTTTGTTATATGTACACACAGACTTTCAAAGATGCTTTCTTTTCGGTCTCCAGCTTGCTTAGGTACAATCATTGTGGAACCTAAACCCTAAATCCTAAACCCGAAATCCTAAGCCCTAATCCCTAAACCTTAAATCTTAAACCCCAAATTCTGAACCCTAGCCCTGAGGCTTTGTCTGCCAAGGAAGGTGGTGCAGCTGACGTTCTCCACTTGTCCGGACAAAGTCTCCTCCTGATCACTGCTTTCGGGGTATCTAGGTTAGGGTTTAGGATGTAGTGTTTAGGGAAGGCATAGTGGTAGAGGGTCAGGCCTAGAGGGTTCAGGGTCCAGAGCGCTTGCTGCGGCCAGGCTTCTTTCAATTTCCCCAAATGGTAATTGCCCAAAAGAAGGGGGACCCCGATATAGACCCCAAAATACTATAGTCATTATCATAGTGACCCCCAAAATGGTACCTCTAATTTTGGGGGTTTCACCCCCATATACTCAGCAATTTGTCTTGGTGCGGCGGCCTTGGGAATGCCAATGCACGATTCTGAAGGTAAACATGGAAGAAACCCCTATAATAGTCCCCTATATAATCCCTAGATAACCCCAATATACTATAGTAATTTCTTTTCTTAATTTCCATTCTCCCTATATACCCCCAATACAGACCCTGTAATGACTCCTGATGGACTCCAACAATCTTGCTTTTTCATGGCTCGCAGAAAACTTGGCTTAGCATTCTTAAGGCGGACTTCAGGCAAAGTTCATGCAGCCTGGCCGCTGACTGAAATCAGATTTGCTTTTGTGGCTCATTCTTGAAGCTACTTGGAGCTCACCTTTGTGCTCTCCCAAGTATTCATGCCAATCTCCCATAATATAGAGCCGTCCCAGCCATCCCCCTACCCAGGACAGAAGAGCTGTGGGCAGCTGCGCAATCCAAGTTAACCTCAATACTTCAAACCTATAGCCTGAAAAGAGCTCCAGTATACACGCCAAAGAACTTGAAAATGATAATCCCTTTGAAAATCGGGTCCTTATGAAACCGATGAGGGAAAATTCGTAAATCTCCCAAAGGCCAACCGAGCTTGAACTGTACCACTCGAAGGACGTTTCAAAGATGCTTGTCTCAACAAAGTATCCCCAAATCAACATCAAAGAGGAGCCCCCAGAATGTCCTGACTCTCGCCGAGAAATAAGACTTTGCCACAATATTGGGAGAATGACCACTGCTTTACTACTGTGATTCCCATTACCCTCACTATCTCAGTGTAAACTTTGACACCCGGGACCCTAATCCCTGAACCCAAAACCCCAATCCCTAAACCATTACTACACCCTAAACCCTAAAAAGTAGCTTCCATTTCCTTTTCCATTATCCCAATATAACCCCCATACATCCCCCATACGCCCTAAACCCCAAGCAGTAGGCAGCCATCGCTCCGAGGCATTCTGTGTGTGGTTGCAGGGCCCTTGGCAGGCCTCGCACGGAACTCTGATTTCAAGTTTTACAGGGATTTAGGGTTTGGGGTTTAGGGAGGTTGTATGGCGAGTATGCTATCATGGTTTTGGGGATAGGCATGGGGGAGCCGCATTTTTCTGAGACACACGGATGAGGCCTCAAAAGAGTGAGAGGGATATATGCGTATGCATACATGCGAGTTTCTAAAAGTCCTTGTAAAGAAGGGACCATTGGGAACACTTCCTTTTCCTAACATGTCCTAACCCTGCAGGGAACCTACAATATGGCCATTTTGGGGACAGGTATTTTGAACAATTACCATATGATTTGTGACGTATGGATGTGTGTATATACCAACCTGTCATCCGCAATTTGTCATGTGATTCTCCCTCATTCTATCCCTAAACCCTTCATATGCTTCTATATGCCTACATATAACGCCTATGTATCCCTTTGTAGCCCGTATATAACACTATACAACCTGCTAGAATCTTTATGGAAGAGCGCAAGGCCCCTCAGCCAGGGTCGCATTTTAGGGCTGACTTGAAGCGCCTCATGTTTGCACAGTAGGAAAGGAAGGAACGCAAATGAACATCTTAAGTTCTGTACTTTGGGAAACATTTTCGGGCTACTATAGATGCTAGGTTCCCCAGTAACCCATTAATGATAAGGGTACCCTTTTTCCTACTCTTCAGTATAAAAAAGGCAAAAGGGTACTACTGGAGTACCTAGGATGATTATTCCTCGCCTCCCTGCTAATCATCAGTGACTAAGTCTGGGGATTCGGATGGGGACTAAGATTGCCAATCTCTCCAACAGTGTTGGCATGATGTAACGTTTCCACTGCTTCTCTTGTGCAAATAGGATGCATCATGAAACTGATTATTCAATATGGTCAGGTCATGGCATCACCGTAGCCGCAGTGAGAAGACTAATCACAAGCGGAGCAATGGCAGTGCCGAGGGTGGCAAGATTAAAGAGGGCAGCAACAGCAGCCTTAGCCTAAGAATCTTCTAGCAAGCTCAACGCAAGCACTCTCACGGTGTATAGAGGACTTGTTGCGTGTGTTACTCTCAGAGATGCTTTATTGTGGGTTGTTGTTAAGGACCTTAAATGAAGTCACTATGATGAGGGTATATGATAAATAATGTGGTTTCTTGAATATAGTAAGTTATTCTAAGTTCGTTAAGAGCAGCCCAGTTTAATCAAGATCAAGGAGTTAGGGGGTGTCGCTGAGGCAGGCGCCGAGCTGTTTGTGCGGATCTGTCCACCCACGCAGGAGTAGTGGATCTGTCCGAGAGCTCAAGCTACAACCGCAGCATATGTTCCAAGCCTACTACAAGGTCTTCTTCCTTTTAATGGTTTTTGTAGCGTTTTGGTGGCAGCAGGAACAAGAAAGCAGAGGCAAGATTCTTTTCAAAAGCGATTTATTCATACTTCACTAGCCATGTTCTTGCAAGGTAGAGTAAGGCTTTTCTGGGTCCACACTAGCTTCCAAAATGCTATAGTTCCCCATGTTAATTGCAGGATACCTTTCGGGCCCCACTTTGGCTTAGAAACGCGCCAAGATGTGGGGGCTTCCAGAGTTAGGGGACTCCACTCTATTTCCCAACCATACCCTTTGTTTGATCCGGGACCTACTTTCTTGAAAGGAGGTGTGGAAACCCAGCCGTTGCTATCCTTGCCTGCCTGACGCTCTTACTTCAAGCTAGTTTCGAGGTCGAATTGCATGCGCAGCTGCAGATAAAGTCCTTCCTCTACGGCTAATGGGCTGTCCAAATGCAACTGTCTTGTCAACAAGGAGCCCCAAGTCTTAACTTCCGTGACGAGTCTAGAACAAATACACACATGGGGCAGTTCCCAAAATTATGGGCCGCTTTTCATCAATTCTAGGTTATATTCTGGCACCTAAGATTGAGGGTACCATCATGGGACCCTTATCCTGCGAACTACCCACATACTCTCGGCTTCAGCTTTGCCATCATGAGCAGGACGAGCATCGTCTCCCTAAAACATAAACCCCAAACCCTTATCCCTAAATCTCAAACCCTCATCCCTAAATCCCAAACCCTAAACCCTAAATCCCAGACCCTTATGCCTAAATCCCAACCCTACGTAAACCCTAATCCCTACAGAAACTTGACGCAACCCTTGAGCCTGTCCCACGAGGCTGGGGTTCACCGCGCTGCAGTCGGCATACCAATCTGAGGAAGCATTATTACTACTGCAACTGTGATTACTGTTATTATGATTACTACTATAACTCAGTGCTAGTGAGGACTCTTTGGGTGCCCTAGCCCTTAGAATCAGGACTTTACTAATCCCTTCCCCCTAATATCAAACCCCCAACCCTCCTTTAATACTCCCCATATATATATAGTAATATGCACATAATGGGAATTGTTAATATTAGTAGGGGGGTGGGGTGCGGTTACACTCCCCCGAACTAACATGGAAATCCATATAACCCCCTTTTGGAGGGACTGTAGTCTTCATAGGGCCCCTAATGGGTTTCCATGTTAGTTTGGGAGTGTAATATTAGGGGAAGGGATTAGACAAGTACGTTTCGCTGTTCCAGGCTGCTTGTTTTGAGGGGTTGCGTTTTGCAAGCAATCCTTCGTACTGGCTTGGCTGCTAAAACCCTTGGTATATGTAGGGTCCCCTATTAAGGCCATTAATGTAGACCCCGGATTAATAAACCCCCTCCCCCTAGTAGGGGATAATACTAGGGATCCTAATATTAAGGCCCTAAACAGGATGAGGTTATTAATTAGGGGTCACATTAAGGAAAATATGAAATATCCCAGGGGCCTTTCCCCGGCAATGCCAGTTTTGACGTGACAGGCTTTTTGGCTTTAGTGCCACAAGGTGTGAACTGGGTTGCACAGGGGTATACAAGGGTTCTAATAAGCGTATACAGGGGGCATGGAAAAGAACGGTGCCTTTACAGCCCCAAAACGGGTGGAGGGGGGGTATCCCGGCTTCGTT
>CAJNIZ010042644.1:23494-40025 GCA_905231905.1 Symbiodinium pilosum | reverse complement strand
GGACTAGTCTTGTTGCGCCTATCTATTGGTCTCGTGCCAGCCGCTGAAAACCCTCAAGGTTTCGCGTTTAGGCTTTTGTGCTTTCTCCGCCTCTGGGTCGGCGGACTGAGCCGGAGGCTCTTAAGTCATTTAGTTTTGAAGGTTTAGGTGTCTAGGTACTCACCAACTGTACAGAAGCAAAGGCAACAGAAAACTGGGTTGAGGCATTCATGCTGAAGGGACAACAGCCATGCTGTACAACCGCTTTCAACCAACGGCTACAGTACAAGCCATAAATTTGCTTTCGACGTTTGGGATGCTTCGGTGTGCGGTATCATGCTTAGTTGTAATGATCTCCCTAGGCAAAGAAACTATGAGGCCCTTTTGAAGGTAAACACTGTAGTAGCAGCTTCCATCTTCTTATGCCTTTCCTTTACATGTCCCTGTACAAGTCTTGTATATCCCAACCACCAATTCCCTTTTCGTTCCATCGCTTTCCGATTTGAGTCTCCATACTTGGTATTGATTTAGGCCACGATTTCCCTATTCCTGGGTAGTTGCTGCATGTTGCTGCAACCCTGACGACTTGAGTGCACGACTCTCATATGCCTCCACCGTCGTTGATCCGCCCTGGCAGATGCTTGGCGGCTTTGAGCTGCACCCATGCTCAGCGCTGTGCATGCTAACGATTACCCCTATATAACCCTATATAATGTAATAGTTTCCATTCTCTTTTCCATTATTCCTAAACCCTATATAACCCGAAAGGATGGCTGACTCCCAATTCAAACTAGCAGTGGAAATCAAGAAAAGCTGCAGCTAGGCGCTGCTGAAGGAGAGCTACGGGATTGATCCGTCTATAAGCTTAGAAGTATGGGCTCCTAATATGGGCCCTTAGGCTTTTTAGGGGGATTCTAGGGACCCTCAAGGGTACAAACTGGGTACATAGGTATATAAGGATCCCAGGGTTAAGGGCCCATACTAATTAGGGGCCCATGGTTTCAACCTTAGAATATGGGTTAGGCGTCGGTTTGTTGAATCGATGCCAAGGACCTTCAGCATAGTCCCTTTCTTCATCAGGTGACCCTAGCAGATTCCCAAAAGATACTGCGTACCTTCTGACCCGGCACGCAGCCCTAACTCTTCCACTTGGAGCTTCAGGGGCAGTTCCATGAATGGCTAGTTATATAGTACATATACATACACACATACAGCGCAGTCATAAAACATCACAAGCATGACCGGATCTGGAGTACTTGCAACCGTAGAGGCCTCAAGCCAATTGGAACTTTGTCCCCGAATGGAGATGCTCATCCTTCACCCCTCATCCCTGCGCTCTGAGTCCATGGCGGTACGCGGGTCAGCACCTGAAGGGCAAGGCTCAACTGAAAATGACTGAGGGTTATGCCCACGTAATACGACAGCCTCGCATGAACAAGACGAATGCGGCTCTAGAGAACCTTGCATGCAACATATGATAGTTTCCTCAAATAATAGACCCCAAAATACTATAATCCTTATTCTAGGGCACCCCAATAGTGGTACCCCCCCCCTGCCCCAAGTTTGGGAAACTCCCATACACCCTCTCGTCGTTTGCACTTCTTAGCAGATTTCTGGCTCATTAGGCTGCCCTCTCACATAGGGGTTTCTGAAAATGATAGTATATAATTTAGGTGGACCCCCCACCCAGTAATAGTGACTACAAGGGATAATAAGAATTATATTAGGGTCGTCTTATATTCTTATTACTATTACAGGGTGGGGGGTCCTCCTAGCATATAATCCCCAAGGAGGGACCTCATAGCCCTCTCATAATCCCCATGCACACATACAGCCGCAAAAACTTCGCTGCATTACTGTCCACCACGACCGCGACTGCCACCACGACCGCCATTACCGCACCGCCACCGGCACCGGCACCGCCACCACCAGGGTCCCGACCACATCCAGGACCAACATAATCATCATCACCATTATTATCATCATCATCAAGAAGTTTACCTTAATCTTCCTTAAAAGGCATAATCTTGCCAGCCTGTACTCTGAGTGGCAAGTTTCAATAAAACCGATGAGCCAGCGATACATCACAACTGGCTGCTGCCTTAGGTTTTGGGGGGAAGTGGAGGAGTGAATCTAGGTAGAATTCTAGGGAACTATTCTAGGGTCCAGTCCCCCCCCCAAAAACCTATATAGGCCCCCTAAAGTAGATAGAATCTGGGGTATGGGTATGGGGGGATTAGTACCCCAAAGCCATATTCTATCTACTTAAGGAGGACTATATCCCTTAAGATACCCCAATACAACCCATAATAATCTCAGTTTCCATTTCATTTTCCATGTTCTTTTCCATTTGACTCTCCATAATTGGGGTAGTATCCCTGTGCCCTAAAGTACATGTACCTAAGGAGGACTATATAACCCTAAACCCGAAACCGTAAAGTACCAGTCAGAAAAGAACCTCTTAGGTCCGGGCAAGGGTTCGGAATGCATTGCTCGCTGGCCACCTTCAGCAACAGCTTCTAAAACGGTTCTAAATATGTAAAATAAGGGCTTCTTGGCATGTTAAACATTATTCTATAGTTATGAGGATTCTAGAGGAACAATATGGGCAATTGTTCAGTCAAGCTGCCATGGGGAATATATTAGGAAGAGCGGGTGTGTGTGCTATGTACCGGGAATGGGATTAGATAGGCCATGGATCTCTTATGTTGGGAAGGGCCCATTGCCAGAGACAAGAACCCGCCCCCCAACCCCCCAAGACTCTAGACACTACAGTCCTCATTCAGAAGGTCACAAAAATGCCCACTCCCTCCCTTCGTGTATCAACTGGTTCAAAGTCATGGGCCTGTCTTGCTGGTCCTGATCGGTCAATATGTAATCTTTTCCATTCCTTCATGCTCTGCTAACAACCTGCAAGATTGCCAAACGTGCTGCAAGATTGCCGAACGTGCTCCCCACGTGTCAAGTCTGCAATTCCACGTGAGTCAGACATGGGAGTTCCTAAAAGTTATGGGTCCCTGTCCGAGTAAAGAGGATTCTAGCCTAGTATCCTGGGGGCATCTGTTCGTACATTCTCAAAGCCACTGCCAAAACGGCACAGTACACACGTCGTCCGAATGCCAGAAACATTAAAATCCCACATTGAAATCTAGAGCTTCGATGGCTACACTGCAGTCTAGACATGCCTCCTAGTGGGGCTGTTGTCAAGAATGATTCGGACAAGGACGCACGGAACCAAAAGCTAACACGGTGCCCTAGTCGTTTAGCTATGGATTTTAGGTTTCCTATGCCCCAGCAGAGGGCATCGCCTGAGTCACATTGTCAGCGCAGCCCAACTGGACCTCACCAGTGTAGCCAGAAGTGAATGTGCCTCAGCTGGGACTTGCAACAAGTTGCAACTGACCGGACGGTGTGTCGCAACATTCTCAACATTTCAAGGGATCCTATTCCCTATAGCTCCCTTTAGGATGGGTTAGGAGCGCAGGGGCCAAGTGTCGCGCTGCAGTTCTGCCAGACGTGGGCGCCATGCCTCGGCTTACTGCGATTAATCTGAGGTTGGGCTTTAGTTTAGGGATTGTTAGCAGCTGAAAGACTTTGGACAATAGCTCATGTAAGTCCCTCGTTCTTTGGGCCCCCATATAATCGTCAAGAACTAGAGTTTAGGATTTCCATTTGTCCATTCTCCCATTCCTTCAACAACCAGGAAGTCAGTCAAGATCCCTGGGGTTTGGATTCTTCGGGGCTGTTAAGGGGTTAGGATTTAGAGCTTAGGGATTTGGGTCTTAATATTTCAGGTGTCTCCACTACCTGAAAATTCGACGCCCTCGCATTTGGTCGGCCACTCTTGCAACTTGCAAATCAATCTCTGCTTGATGGTTGTCAACAAATTATGACGGAATGGATCCTAGTAGCCCTGACATGATATCCCCAATCATGTATGTAGTTGTTGTGTTCTATTTCCTCCCCTAAGCCCTAGACCCTATGACTTAAACCCTCATACCTAAAGCCTGGGGTTACCCTCTACCCTAGCACTAGACCCTATTCTCACTACCAGCAAGTCTGGGGCAAAGACTCGACCATCTGCGCTGGAATCACGGTGAAGGTGTCGCCGTCGAGCTGAACGCCAGGGGTTGGGGGCTTCCCAAAAAGAAGCCCGATTTAATCCTTCAAGGGCCCTCATCAACTCCCTGTAGCACCTATAACAGATACCTAGGGTCCACCAGTGCACCCCTTCTTCGAGAGACCCCAAGTATCTTTGGGGATGAATCCTTTTCAAACCAGAGGCTCAAATTAGTCTGGAAAAGACAAGAGTTTCGGGTTTAGGGTTTAGGGGACACCATGAACTCCGCCCAAGACGGCCCAGCATATAGCCATCTTGGGCCATTGAAAGTCAGACTGAACCCAGATCCCCACAAGCCCTTACCCTCTCTAAATTGTCATCCCGAGGCCCTGTAACTTCCACATGCGCACCTGTGAACGTCTCTTGGATTCCCTATATAGCCATTCCCCTGTTGACCACCCCCAGGCTTCCCCTTTGGTCAACCTTTTTTCCGCTTCATAATCTTAATCTGGTTGGAATTTAGTTGGGGAGACCCCAAAAGGGAAGTAAACCCATTAATCTTGCAGCCCCGATTTGCCGGGCCTGCACTTGCACAGGAGAAGTCTGCGAACAAGACCTGGGGATTTCTGGTATTTAGAAGCCCCTCGTGGGGGAGTTCCTATAATGAGGATGAACGTATAATCAATGTGGCAGCCATATTGGGGCCTCTCTGCTCATGGAAACCATCACCCGGGGCTGTTGTGTTCAGAACGGGTTTTCTGCTGGCACTTCCGAGCTCTCACACGGTTTAGGGTTTAGGGTGCATCAGGCGCATACTGGGCTGTACAGGGCTGAGGACATCGTTAAGCCCTTTTTCTCAGACGCGCTGGAAGTTGAAGTTTTGAACGCGTGAGGCTATCCACCTTAAACCCTAAACCCAACAAAAACAAAGCACGACCTTTTAGGTCACATGTCAGGCTGCTGCCTCTTACCTTTCAACTTCCTTCGATCGCTTCAGAGTTTGAGCCCAGGGCTTGTACGTACATGAAGTGTATGTATACATCTACTTGCACACATCTGTGCATCTTCATTGATAGTTTGCTTTACGCATAATTTGAATTTCGGCGCATAGACGACATCTACTTACACACATCTATGCAGCTGCTACTTCTTTATTGATGCTCTTTGCTTTCCGGATATCTGCATTTCTGCACAAACAGCAATGATGACCTCTTGGGGTTGAAAGGTCAGACGAAAAGGCTCTGAAAATAAATGGTCCCCATCTCACATTCTACATCCGATGTCGATTTTGAGTGGCGGTGTCAACCCCCCGGGCTCACGAAATCTCTGAGTAGCTTCCATGACATGCTCCATGTTCTTTTGCCTTTGATTTGCCATGATCGGGGTAATGTCCCTTTATGACCCCCGTATAGCCCCTTGATGACCCCTATATTGCCCTTGATGAGACCTTGCGAGGTCACGACCTGAGGCACGTGGACTCGTTCACCAAGGAGAGGGACTTGGCGGAGCCTCAGCCACCAGCGCAGGCTGCTTTCGGCATCCAACGCAGCCGAAAGCCACTTGCGAAATCCATATGGGGGTTTCCCAAAATTAGGGATACCCTTGGGGGTACCCATAATAAGGACTATAGTATTTTGGGGTCTATATTGGGGTCCCCTTATTTTGGGAAAATACCATATGGTCGAATATTGGACATGGTCAAGCTTCTGTTCCTCCTCCTCTTTGCGTTTGCTCGAACTGTGATCCTGATGTCTGGCCACCATGTACGGAAGAAGGCAAGCAAAAGTCCAGGTGACTTGATGCACCTCAATATGCAAATCTTCGTGGGCATGACAGATTGACTGAAGGTGCCCACCTGGGCAAGTCTCTGTTCTCTACTCGCAATCAAGTTCGGTACGTTCTGAGAGATACCTCTTGTAGAGCGCTTACAAGTACAGAAAGGCATCATAGCTTTGAGGACCACCTTTGCAGCTGCTATTTAGGGATTTCCCAATATTAAAGATACTTTTGGGGGGCATCCCTAGCATTTCTTCTGAGCCAAGCACAGGCTGCCTGATAGGTTCCCGTCGTCTCGGGGTTGATGTCTGCGAGCACAGGGTAGGTGGGGCTGGGTTTTTGCAGATCTTAAGACCTACTGGTGGGTAGTAAGGAATGGTTTAGGGCTTAGGGTTTAGGGTTTGGGTAATAAGGGAGTAGATTATGGGGTTTATATCATATTCCCGTATTCCCTACTTACCTCCAGCAAGGAGAGTAAGACGTAACAACAGATCAGGGTAACGGCCAAAGTGGCGTCAACAGAAGCAGTGCCAGCCGTGATGGTGATGGTGGTAGTGGCGGCAGTGGCGAGGGGTGATGCCAAAATTGCTTGCTTGGTCTCTTTTGCTTTTGCGAATTAGGGCGTCTCCTATCGATCTCCAGGTATCGGAGTCGTCCTCGGCTATTCTAGCCTATGTCAACTCTGCATGTTGCTTGAGGACGTCCCCTATCGATCCTGGGGGCTTTTGCGCAGCAACTACCGCCTGGACCAAGTTGTGTAAACAGTAGTTTGGCCGTGACTCTGATATACCTTGCATCCATGGGACACTAAACCACCTCAGTACCCGCCAAATTTGGGGCAGAAGCTAAGCTGTGCACGTGGCAACCCATCCCACCACTAATGTCATAGCCTCGGAACTCGAGCCCTTCCTCCTCGAAATCACCTAGCTCTCTCATGACAAAACCTACCGTCTCCGAAACCCTAAACCCTAAACCCAGCAGAAGGCTTAAGCATACACTGTGCTGAGATAGCTTAGGAGGATGGAGGAGAGGCGGGTTTGCTTGCCAGAGGGCAGTTGGAGGTTTATCGCTACTTATTTGAACCTCCAAGCAGCCCTTCCTACCCTAAACTACCCCAAACCTTGGGTCAATCCCGCACCCAGTAATTGCTACCACAAAGGACTATTGTAGGTATTATAAGGCCCGATGAACTCCATATGTAGGAGTTGTAGGGGGGTATTGACCTAACCTACGCCCTGAACCCTAAACCCTGCACCCTAAACCCTGAACGATCAACTCTGGGGGTCCAGGCCATTGCAGCTCATTTCGGCCTGTGCTCCATGAGCAGCTGGAACAGTCAGCTGTGCCACCTGGAGATATGGAGATATCTACCTATACATAATGCATGCATATATATATATATATAGATATACACATACGTATATATAACTATATCATTATACATATACATATATATATATAAACACTTAAGGAGGGCTTCCAGAAGCTCCGTAAAATCTTCATGGATTCTTAGGGTTTGAAAGGTCACCCACATGTTGATACTTACCCAAAGTATGGTAGCGGTGGGAGTTCTATCTCCCAATACTGGAGAATCAACTGGAAAAGAAAATGGAAAATGAAATGGAAAGGGGGGGTCCCCATAATAAGGATTATAGTATATTGGAGTCTAAAGCCTATCTCATAGTACAAGTTTCCGTCAGGACCTCCCCGGCCTTTGATTCCCTTGCACTGTAAGCTAGCTTACGCGGAAGCTTTGCCGTGATTGCCAGAAATCATCCGTCGTAGTCAAGGCGAGTTGCAGCAGTGTGAGCCCCATAGCCCTTTGAAAGCCTAAGGCTTGAGCCGAACCGTGATCCTGCCCTTAACCCCAAGCCCTAAACCAGGATCCAAATCCCTCATGGGAAGCGGGGCCCTTGTTCTAATAGACTTCCAGCATACTTGCAAATCCACTATATAATATTGGGGTTATCAAGGAAAAGAAAACGGAAACTACTGTTTAGGGTTTAGGGTTTAGGATTCTGATAGTAAGCTTCAGACACTCCTGAAGGCTCCCAGCCACGTCTTCTAGACCTAATAAAGCACAATTATACTACAGTAGTTTTCATGTTCTTTTCCATTATCCCTATATAACCCCAATGTAACCTCTTTCGAACCCCTATAGAACCCCGATAATATTGCTTTGTAACCTCTTAGAACCGAGAACCCCTCTGCGATCCCAACATCTGATTGGGTTGGGATTGTTGAGATTGGTTCCTGGCGACGCTGAACAAGCTGTTTGACCACTTTACAGCCCCTTCCATCGAAATCTACATAATATGGGGGTTATGTAGGGGTTATATAGGGGAATATAGGGTTAAGGGTTTCTCAAAATTATGAACTCCTTTTGGTTCGAGATCACCCGTATCTTTGGAGGAACAAAATGGGACCTTAATTTTGGGAACTACCCACATAACTGCAGTTGTATCCGGTCCTAGACCCTGAACCTGTCCCTTTAAATCCGCATACATCCCATTCAATTCCTTCAGAAATAAAGTTTAGAAAGCGGCTGGCTTGAATGAACTTGCCCATCCAATCCAATAATGACAGTCAGGCATAGTATCAATATGGTATGATATAGAAGTTTCTAAAAAGTTGGGGGTGTTCTTTTTGAGGAGTCCTGAGAATCAGGATTGCAATATTTTGTCGTGAGTAATTTGGGGAATACCCGGAGGCCCGCAGGAGAAGTCTACTGCTGCTTGTGTTGTTGCTCATTGTTGTTATTCTAAGGGATTTGGAACCCCAGTGGAAATTATAATTCCAGCTAAATAAAATTAGGATTCTAGGTAACAGAAAATTAACAAATATGTTCAGGAACCTTGTAGTAGTAACCATCAGATCTTCATGCTCTTGCCAACTGCTGCGAACAACGCTTGCTAGGATTGGGTGCCGGGCATTCGTGACACCATAGACGGTCGCTTGGATCAACAAGCCCACCTGGATCAGGGCAAATCATCTTAAAGCTTCTGAAAGATGGTAACTGAATTGGGGTCGAATGTAGACCCCTGATTAATAAACCCCCTCCCCGTAATGGGTACTATAATAGGGATCCTAATATTAAGGCCCTAAACAAAGGGGGTTTATTAATCATGGGTCTACATTAGCCATATTACTAGGTCGGGGATGCGTCCTGACAGAAAGACTGGAGATGACCGGAGAGTGAGGACACGTACAGAGCCACAGGACCACTGCTGCAGCTATCCCTAAGGCTCCAAATAGCCCAATGTAGGCTATGTCTATACACTTTGGGGCCCAATGTAGGTATTATTTATAGACATGGAGCCCCAGGGTATTGCTACCTTGCCCAACCATCAATAATGCCACTGCATTCTGTAGCTATACAAAGAAGTTTCCGTGCCAGGGACTGCCATGGCGGCACGGGCCCTTCGAAACACAGAAACGTTCCACATCCGGAACACAAAGCGCAACTCACGACCTTTTTCATGTGACTCAGCTTCATCTCAACCCTCCACAGCCATGACCATGACGTGGTTCCAAAACTCTCGACATCAAGGCTCCCGAGTTGAAAAGACTATCTTGTGGGCTTGGGTTCCTTCATTTTTCACACGAGACAAGATACCCAACACAGAAACCGGCCAGAGTTGACCCCCTTGCCCCCAAAAAACAAACATACCTACACTCTTTACCCTGTACCTGTCTCATTTCCTCCGAAGCCTTACATCCTACACCCTCAAATCCACTACCCTAACACCTAAATCCTAAATTCGACGAAGCCGCTGGGCATGGTTCCGGCACGCAGTTGTGGCTATTGACAGACAAAGTGCCGTCGTCACCTGAGCCATAGTCTAAAGTCCTAGTATCCCCCTTCATAACCGCTGTCATCGTCCCTTTTAGAATCTACTATGTAACGCCCTTTGAGGGGTTTAGGCTGGAACTCGCCCTTGCTTGCGACTTGGGTGATTGATACTAGTGAGCACTCATGTATAACTAAGGAAATTCTACTCGGCGATGACGACGGCAGCAGTGGTAGTGGCGAACAGCGTTCTGCGAAGTGAGGGGCACCGCCTCCCACGTCTTAGAGCCGGGCAGCCAAGTTGAACCTCCCCGCTGTATCCGTACAGCACGTTGCCGCAGGCCTGCCAAGGAAGGGAGGCATCCCGGCTGCGACTCTTTTCTAAACCATCTTACAAAGCCCAAAGCTCTTGAGGATTGTCCTGCTGGTGTAATTACCAGCATCCAGCCGCGACGGTATCATTTTTCGAGTTAAATACACGTGGCGCTAAGCTGTTGGGTAAACGGACAGTGCAACAAACCGGTCCGCGATCTGAACTTGATGTGTCCGCAGTGCGCGATCTTGAGTCTGAGAAAGTCAAGCTGTTGGAAACACTTCTACGTAAGAAGAGATGGCGTGACTGTCAATGGCTCCGGAGTCCTTTTCGATCATCTCGCATCTGAAGAAAAATATTTGTCTGGCTTCCCCTTCACATCTAGTGAGATCACAGTTGCTAGTGCTCAAGGGTAGCGCAGACTTCAGCCTGCTCCATCTAAGGGGTACTGACAGGTGAGTGTACTACCAGATCTTGCCTTCCGACTTTGTGACATATCTGCCACTGCTCATCTTGATGCTCATCTTGATGCGTCCTTGATCCATGTAGCCTGACCCTGATGCTGCTGTGGATCGGGCTTCCTCGCCAGTAATTCAGTAGTAAGTGCCTGCGAGATCTTCGACTAGAGTTCAATTTGAAAGAAAGCGAACAAATCTATCCACATCTGTCGACATGAAGCGTGTGAATTCAAATGTCACTCCAGTCCCGTACCTTCCCCACTCCAAATTCTTCGCGGACAGGGTACAAGGGTGTGCTAGACCCTAAGGTGTGCTTTTTCTGTCCCAGCCTGAGTACCAGTACCCAGATGATCAATTCTAGCAGCAGGCCTCGGCAAAAATTCGTCCCTCATATGAGCTGCAGTCAATGCTTCCTGCCTAACTTAATGGACATGGGTTACTACAAGAGGGACCGGTTCCTGAATAAGGCTAACACTGACAGTACCTCATATCAAACGAAAGAAGGGTGCCGCCCATATGATCCCATGCGGACAATCTGAGACATCTCTAATACTAAGTGCTTAATCATGGCATGTCACAGCACGCAGGAGGTCTCATGACCTCTGCACACAACAAAGCGATACACCATGCAGCATTGACTCCATGGACAAGGAGAAGCCATCTAGCTGAAAAGGTAGCACCTAGCCTTCCTTTGCCAGCAGCGCTCATAACATAACACCAACAATGACAACATTGCGCGTTCTGAGGAACGGCTTATTAAGCCAATAAACCGATAAGGTTTTCCTGAAGACTTTACGAACAGCTGCAATGGCGTTCATGCATTTGTGTCTTTCAATTTCAGATGCTTGCTTTGCCAGCTGACGCCCGGACGAGACAGTGTATGCATTGCCATCGATTGTGACCTGGCTAGTTCAGGCTGCAAAACGCTCGCGGGTGGTTGGCGCTGTGCGACCGCATGCCTTTCGAGCCCAGAATTGTAAGTCCCCTCCTTGAGAACTGACTACATCTTTTGCCAGCTAGAGATTGTCAAGATCACAGCCCTTTGCATAAGCTTCACTTTCCATGATATCTTTTCCATCTGCTTCTCCAAGACTGGGCCAACATTCCCTAATCGGTAAACAACATACATCCTCAACCCCAAGCCCTAAACCCCTAGGCCCGTAAACTCCCCAACGCTAAACCCATCTCTGCAGACTAGTTGCCGAGGTGTTGGATCCATACGAAGAGCACGTCCGTCGGCATGCTGAAGAGTCACCGGCCTTTGCAGAAGCAACGACTTCAGAGCCGCTCCACATGAGCTACAGTCAATATGTCCTACAGAACTTGATGGACATGGCTTGGGTCATTCCCCCTTACAGTAACTGTTCCCACAATGGGTTATAGGAGTTATAAGATCCCCCTTAATCAGGCCCCTTTAATTAAGGACAGTTACAGGGAGGGGGAATGCCCCAAGACATGGCTCCTTACTAAGGCTATATTGCGGACTATGATAAACTACAAGCACCCCCATGTCCACCCTTAAGGGTCCTTTCATAAAGCAAATATTGACAGTAGGCCACATAAGCCACTGATAAGGGTTGAAGGACGTATGCAGAAAGCCCAAGGGTGCCTGCCATCACCCCACGTATCAGTAGGACAATGATCCCCTGCTACTGTCTCTCTCCCAAAATGAGGGTTCCAATTTGGTACCCCTACATATTTACATATTAGGTGCTCTAATAGAATCCATAACCAAAAGCGTTCCACATTTTTGAGAACAACCCACATGACTGCATGCATGCCCCTATACTGCCATGATCCGAACTTTCCTGTGCAAGCCAGCAAAAACTGCTTTCCTTGGCATTGTCAGAGCTGACAGGGTAATTTCGCCAGATAGGGGGGCCCCAAGACCCCCAAATACTACAATCCTTAGTATCGAGACCCCAAAGAAGTACCACTACTTTTGGGAAACTCCCTTTTAGCTGCAATCTCTCACAAGAGAAGCACAGAGGTGAATTCTCAGGCCGGGGCCTGAAGCACGCCGTTGTTGCACGCCAGCCTCAGCAATAGGCTGCCGCTCGATTTAGGGTTTAGGGTATGGATGGGACAAGGGCAACATTTGGTGCGGTAGCAAAAAGCTACATTCTGAGCCATAGTCTAAACTCCTAGTATCCCCCGTACAAGCCCTGTAATATAACGAGCTTAGACTATAGCTCATATGAGCAGCTGCATAAATTACTTCTCCCAGCTAAAAAAAAGTCAAGGGTATCGCTTTTTGGGCGGGTCCTGTCATTTTACAGGGTTTGGGCACACGGTGTTTATACCTACCGTTTTACAGTGTTTGGCAAGATCCCTCGCCTGGATGCCCCACATTTTTGCTTTTGGATGGGAATCCTCATAAGTCACCCATTTGGGGGGATCGTTTTTGGGTTGGGCTGTCGTTTTACTAGGGTTTTGTTCATGTCGGGACATCTTTATCTCCGCCCGACCTTGGCTCCTACACGATAATAAAAAGGCGGTCGCTCATATGGAGAGTTGTCATGATTATATTCGGCAGCTTCAAACAATATATGCTCCCAACAAGCCCGCTACCATCTTTGCTAAGTCGCATCCCGAATTTTGCCTTTACAAGACCACATCTTGAGGATAAATTCAGCGTCTCTCTGTAGACTGTACAATGTGACTTCTGCAGCATCACTTCGACTGGATAGCGGACCCCAATAATGGAGAATGATATGGAAAAGGCAATGAACTTGAGATGGAGAGTGTTCTTGCATGGTGGCTTGATAGGGATTCGAGCTTCGAAGGAAATAAAGGAAGGGTAAATCACGTTGAATGATGTGAGGTGAAGACTTTTGGGGCTCACATGAATGTCTGGCTCCGTTCAGTGTTAGGACCCATTGGACGGCCAAGCCGGTTATATACCCTGGGCAAAACCATAAAGAATCATAATATAGGGGCTTAAATGAGGTCTATTTGAAGTACCCTCTATATATATATATATAATTATACAAGGAATATGGAACCATGATATTGGTAATTATTTAGGCCCCTACATCAGATTAATGGCCAAGTGCCCGACTGGAAGTCGCCGCTGTATTCCACGTTCACATCACCGCAGCTTCCAACACCTCACGGCCCCGGGGGAGTTGACCAGGGCAAACATGAAGTTCTTTGTCAGATTGCCATGCGTCCCACTTGAAAGATGAGGGCGCCTACTTTTACAGCACTCCCCACTTCACACTGAGCAGGTCAGTCACATGCCGCGCAGTGCTCAGCCCTGATCAGAGAGCATATGCGTCTATGGCCGATGCAATCAAGAGAGTCTTCTACTAGGCTGCTCACTGTAGGATACCCGGACATGTGCAAAAAGGCTGTGGCAATTCTGGTTGCCATAGGCCAAGGGCTGTAAACAAGGGGGGTTCCCCAAATTGGGGGTACCTCTTTTTTGGGGTCCCTAAAGAACTATAGCATTTGGGGGTCTGTACTGGAGTCCTTCCTATTTATGGACCAAATGATGACGCCCGATGTTCGCAGAGCAGCCCATTAAATCGCTCATAATCCGTATCTATTTGTAGGAAAAGTCCCACATTTTGAGAAACCTCAGCTGGCACAACATTGCCTGCATGCGCACTCAGTGCGTGGCCGGTATATCCGCTGGCAATCTGCTCTGCTGGATAAAGGAGGCCTGAAGCCTGCCAAGGTTAGGGTTTAGGGTTTAGGCTTTCGGGTTCAGGGAAGAATCCCCAATAGGGCCCCATATGAGCTGTAGTCTAAACTCCGAGCATCCCCTTTAACTAGTAACACCTACAATACTGCTCGACATTATCCCCTATAACCCCCCCATTTAAGGAGTTTAGACCAGAGCTCATATAAGGGAGACCCCCCTCAAGTAGGGGAAAGGACCAGCACGGGCAGCATAGAGTAAGTGCCATGCTTGCTAGCAGCGGTTGTGGGGAGGGCGCAAGAGAATAGCTGTAGTGGTCGTCACTGCTCTTGTTGTTGCTGCTGTTGTGACAGTTGGAAAGTGGGCGGTTCCTTTACCAGGGAGCTGCCTCGCAAAAAGTGGCCCTCACTGAGCCCCTGGCCCCCTGCAGCGTGGCAGCAACGAAGTCCCAAGGCTCACAAGGCTTGACCTCAGAGGTATATTACGTATTTCATCAGTGGAAAAATTGGAAGGTACGGCATGGTAGTAGCTTTGTAATTTTGATGCCCATGTTACCAGTAACAGTTGCCTTATGCTAGCTTCGATGATGAAACCCATGGTTCCATCAATGATAGAACATAAGCAAGGAAGCCACAACGTATCGGGCTTGTGGCTGTAGCTGCAAGCTTCAGCCTCACGGAGATGATCCATCAGTGACCGGCATCGTAACAGCGTACGATGTGCCCAGAAGGAAGCAATACATTGCCTGACATATTCCTAGCTCCTTTCCAGGTTATCTGCCTTTCGAAGCGCGCGGCCTGCAGACCTCATCAGAGGCCTTGCGGATTCTGATCCCTTTCCATCTCGTGTCGGGACCCTAGTTGCTCAGTTGGTGGGCAGGGGTTTAGGGTTTCGCGTTTAGGGCCCTAGCTTCCTAGGCTGAAGTGAAACTGTGTTGCCATGACCAATGCCGCCATCTAAAATCCAAACACAAAAAAGCTACAGAGAGATACTCAACTCTAAACTCCTAAACACTATAAATCCTATCCACCCTATAAACCCTAAACATGTAAACCCTGTGAACCCTACACCCCAAAGCCTTGTGCTGAGGGCACTGCAGTACAGGAGCTCGAGGCCAGAGACACGGCTCCGCGAGAGCAAGAGATGCTCAAAGTGCCCGTGTACCTGGGTCTATCAGTATAGTGATTTGGGTTTATCTGGGGTTTCTAGAGATATATAGGTATGAAGGGTATGTAGAAGCATATAGGGGTATATAGAGGTGTAAAGGGGAATGGAAATTCCTGGGACTTGGTGACGCTATAAATTAAAGTGATTTGGGTTGATAGAGGTATGTAGGGGAATGGAAAAGGAAACGGAAACTACTATTTAGGGCTTGGGGTTTTAGGGTTCAGCTTTGCATGGATTGCAGGGCCAGTTGTGGAACAACACACATATAACATATATATATATATATTGTGGTATATAGGGCAGGGAGTAGGGTAGTGTATGGTGGTCTGCATAAACCAGATGAACAAATGATCAGTGCCATTGTGTGTATTGGGTCAGAAGCTTTGACCAGCAACGTTTGCGTTCCTGTTGTCGCACATTCTGTGTTCTTGACCGGATTATGTGTCGGTCCTGCTACTCTCAGTAGCAGATGTCCTGGTGGTGGTAGCAGCAGTGAGTGGCCCTAGGATCGCAATGAGGATGAGGACTAGCACCAGCAGCAGCAGCAGCAGCAGCAGCGGCAGCGGCAGCGGCAGCGGCAGCGGCAGCGGCAGCGGCAGCAGCAGCAGGATTTAGTACTAGTACTACGAGTGGTAGCAGAAGAGAAAGTAATACTGATGAGTAGTAGCATAGCACCAGCAGCAGCAGCAGCAGCAGCACCAGCAGGAGAACACGTTCGGTCATTCTTGTATGCTTGCTGTTAGTAGGAATTGATGCCAAGTACGAGTACCAGGTGCTGTCGAACTTGTTTTGGTACAAGCTCCAGTTGGCAAGATCTTCTTCGGAGAGTGCTGGCTCAACATGCCGAGAGATTCGGGTCCCATTTCGGGTTTCTCAAAGTGATGGTATCCAAGGGGTATGTAGGGATCGCAAAGAATTTCTCATAGCCCGCCTCAAGGAGTATAGAATGTTACAGAGGAGTTATGTTGAGAAACTCCTCTGGAACTCCCAAACGATAGGGGCAGTGACTAGTGACAAGCTGCTAGACTTCTAGACTAGGACTAGATGTATGTCTTCTTGGACTTTCTTACAATGCCGAATCGTTTCTTCAGACTGAATACCATGGCTTCATTGCACAACCACGAACAAGGGTTTCATGAAGACCCATTGAGGTACTATAGTTACCAGAGCCTCAAGACATGAAAGACGCTGTGCAGGCGCTGGGTTATCGGCAGTGTGTTCACATCCTCGCAGAGCTGTTCGATCGATCCTGCGCGCAGCAGCAAAACGATCTGGAAGCACACGTGTCAAGACCTGTGCATCTGGGCCTAACTAATCCCCTCCCCTAAACCCTAAAACCCTA
>CAJNIZ010042644.1:6965-23422 GCA_905231905.1 Symbiodinium pilosum | reverse complement strand
ACCCTAAAACCCTAAAACCCTAACTAATATTAAAATTGTCTTTTTCATTGGAATTCTCCAGCATCCTCCGTGGCTCAGGGCTTCGGAGGCTGCCACCGTGTTGCTGGAGCTTCCCACAGTGACCTCAGCTGGTAGGCTACACTTTTACTAAACAATTGGGGAAAAATATTTTTCCCCAATTGTTCAGAGTTTAGGGTCTCAAAGGTTTTGACTACATGCGGCTGCGGTAGATAGGGATGTGGTTGGATAGGATGAGTGAATCATATTGCAAAAAGCTCGAGCAGCTAGAGTAGTCTGTTGTCAGGAATAGAATGCAACAAAAATGAAAGCTTAAAACAGGACTATGGGGTACAACGGAATTGTTACACGAGTCTTGAGTGGTTTTCTAGGACTCAAGATGGGTTGTGATGGGTTTGCAGGGTTGTTTGGCATTGAGGGTTTGAGCTGTAGGGTATACTAGTCATCGAAATATACGCTGATGGAGCTTTCTGCTACCACCGGAGGATTCTGCCGATCTAAGTTATGCATAATGCTTTTGTAAACGATATTTGTTCAGTGTTTCGGGGCCAGGCTCGGCCCGATCACTGTGAACACTCCGAAACAGTGCTGGCAGTCTCTAGGAAGGGTCCTACATCTGGGAAATGCCATGGTTGAAATGCTAACCATGTTCTGAGTCTTTTGGAAGGGTACGTAATCCTAAGCCAGGCGTGGCTTCACAAATGAAGTCTTCAAAGGGATAACTGATGCTGCGGAGCGCTGATTTTCCCAGTTAGTCGCTTCGTTCGCAAGAGAGGTAAGCATTAGCAGGCTTTGCTAACCCATGAAAACCATCTAATGTATCTCACGCACTCTCCTTCCCCCAAGGGTCCAAGTACCTAATAATCATATACTTACCCAAAACCTATACTAGAATTACTATTACCCAAAACCCAAGTACCTAATTATTGGGCACATGAACCCTCTGGGTTCCTACACAGGCCTATGAAGGTGGGCTGAGCACCGGGCGTCCACGGTGTCGGTCGCCAAGCAGCCACGCTCGGTACACTGCGAAGTGTCCGCCGACAGTGTCCCGGTCTGAGTGCAGAGCCCCTTCCCAGACCCCCTAAAAGATCCCAAAAATGGACCCCCACAATAATGGCCTAGTTCCATTTTCTTCCACCCTTTTGAGGGTCCGGGCTTAAATTCCAAACCAGACACAAGAACAGCTTGACAGGTCCTCATGCTGATGATGATGCAGATTAGTATTGACCAAATGATGACCGTGATGGCGACCTAGCTTTGATTGGACACTCGGGCATCATCTGAAAGTTTGAATGCAAGTACAGCAACAATTCTTCAAGCATCTTGAAATATCCTGTAAGACTCGCCAGCACTGCTGCATGCTGACGGCTCTTGTGGCAGATGATGCTCACTACTCTCACCCCTAATACTATGGACATTGTGACTGCCATTACGAATCACCACTATTATTGTTACTTTTGGGTGCTGATCCGTGGGGTGTGCATCACCCTGGGGCCCCAGCCGTACAGGACAGCGTGTAAACGCCCGTGAAGCCCGAGTGCAAGCCCGAACAAGCGATGTTGAACCTGCAAGGCAGCCAAGAGGAAGTCACCCACCAAAAAATCCATCAAATTCTAAGTGTACTGGTATGCATACTACGATTAAAGATGAAAGTAAGACATGATAGCAACAATAGTAAGAACAGCAGCAACATCAGCAGCAACGGCTTACTAGTAGTTTTAGAATAAGAAGACTGACAAATGAGCTGCAAACAAAAAGCAAGGCCCTGGCTCACTCTCGCCGCTCAGCAGCGTTGCAGAAGGATTCACCTCACAGGCGGTTGGCATGTCTTGTTACTCTTCTTGTTACTATTGCAGTCACTGTTCCTGTTGTGACTACAATATTGCTATTGTTACCATCACTATTTGGTGTTCTCATGAAATGGAGGAGTTGAGACAAAAGTGGATAGCGCTTAAAGCGCGCCTATACCCAAAACCTCAAACCCTAAACCCCCTAAAACCCTACACCTAAACCTTCAACCCCAAACCCAGGGTTGTCAAGCCGGACTTCGCAAGTTGTGGGTCTGTTGGCTTGGCGCAGCTGGAGGTGCCAAACTTCCTACACCATAATACGGGTAATTATTACAGGGTTTAGGGTTGAAGTGACCATATTATGATAAACAGGCCTTAAGTTACCATTTTCTGGGTACATGAGGTTTAGGGTTTCATACTATGGGTATGTAGTACTAGGGTTTCCATATTATAGTAACTCATTTCAAGTTCCAGCACAGCAACCCAGCATACGCTCCTGCCACCCAACACAGAAGCCAGTGCAACCCCCAGAAATGATATTGGATGATTATGGTATGTCGAAAAATTTAACGTGTACCAAAAATGGTTTATTAGACAACCCTAGCGTTGGAAATTCCCACATGTGTTCCACAGTACTCGGCCCCCAAATCAGAATCCGCAGCTAGTGGGTGAGCTGAGGTCAGGACGGTCACAGTGCTGTCCGCCAGGGTGACGGCCAGGCTTGTGGAGGTCGTGCATGCGGCTTGGCAGTTGGAGACATCGTAACCTGTTTGACGACAAGGCTCTTACCCAGACCACAAGGCCTGTCACGTTTGGGGGACTTAGGCTCATTATATGAACAAACTGCGCCCGTTGTGTTGGGAGTACGGATACGTGAATTCCATGTATAATCGCCATCTGCTAGCTGAAGGGGATGCTCCAGGTTGTCAGCACAAATGCGGCCTGTGCAGGGAGCATTGCCCTTTTTCCCGCTTTGTCTTCTATAAGTATCGTCTTGTACTTTGCCACTGCACGCCCGTTCCCAGCACAACTGGTGGAGACAAGTGCTCGTGCTTCGTCGCTGTTACGGTCGCCAAAGGTGACCGTACTGCTCCTCCCTGCATATCCAAAACTCAACAAATTCGTGCTCATGACTGAGAGAGACCCATGCTAATAAGGCATATCCTTTTGTGTCGGATCCCTCTAAACCTTAACCAACCTAACCCCTAAACCCTAGCACATTCCCACGGGGACTGACAATCGTGCTCAGTGCCGGACTGAGCACGCCAAGATTGCAGCTGAGAGTTAAGCTGTTTCCCCAGGCCTGGTAAAGATGCCGGAGATTGGGTGGGGTCGCGCGATGTGATTCCTCCTCTTTGATTTTCTTCAGGTTCTGAAATCGTGTAGCTCACTGTATATAACCGGATGTAACCCTTTGCATATGTATATGTATATATACACTTCATGCACATCATTCCTGTACAATCCTATATAGACCTGTATAATCCTCTGTAGTAGTGGAAGTCCGAAACTGTGATGGCACCCTAAAGCCTAAACCCTAATCCCTAAACCCAAACAATCCCATTATAGCAGTTTCCATTTTCTTTACCATTATCCCTATATAGCCCCAAAATAACCCTAATACTACTGTGGGGGCTAGTCTTCCGTTGTGCAGGTGGAGGCTGAGCGCCGGGCGCTGTTCACGTCCGAGCAGAAAGCCGTTGTGGATGTTCCTGACCTGGTAGACCATAACGAACATAACTATCGCCACATATACCTAAATAAGCACTCATAAGGATATGTAGAGAGAGAGAAAGCGAGAGCGAGAGGGAGAGGCGGAGGGAGAGGCGGAGGGAGAGGCATGAGTGTCTGTGTGTATACATACATAGGGATGTATGTAAAGGGGCGGGAAGAAAAAACTCAACTATGTTCTAACAACACGAGGTACATACGGTGTTCCTTTTCCTCCACGTGTTTCCTTTCCTATGAATCTATGTCTGTACATGACGCAGCCCAGTGCAGGCCCTTTTTGCAGAAAGTCAGGTCCAGCACATTTAAGCTGCGGGATGCCGCCACAAGACTTCTACCATCAGTTGATCTCCTCAAAGCTACGACATACCTTTTTTGTCATGAAAGCCTCACTGCTTGGCCCAACAAAAGCCGTCTGCGCTTGCCAGCCGTGCCCCTACCTTGCACTCCCTGACCCAAAACCTCTCACATCCGCGCCTCTTCCCATTGCCGGGTTGCTGTTAAGGAACTTAGATTAAGTTACCATACTATGATATAACATGCGCATATCGTGAATCGTAAATATTTGGGTTTCCTTATCATTGCAACTTAATTCAAACTTCATAGTAGCAGCCCGGACTTTTGCCTGCCTCTGCATCAGGTCTTCATCTAACATTGCAGCCGAGGCACTTCACTTCACGGCCCAGTGTGATAGTGCTGGTGGCCTCAGGCTGGTAACAGGAGCCATATACTTACTGGTTCTTAGTAGGAAATATGGGAATACAGTATATAGGGGTTTTATACATACGGATCATGTACCCTGGTTCCCTACAGCAACCATATACAGCGATGAACGCCTCAAGCCTTAAGCATGCCAAATTTGTACTGACAAACCAGGCAAGACTTGTGAACACATGACAGAATTAAGTCGAAGGACGCGGCAAGAAGTGGCTCATCATCACGTGCTAAGCCGCATAGCCGCAACTCGCATAATTAGTCTGAGCTTTGCTGGCAGTAGGAGCACATGGTTGACAGTGATGTGCAATAAGTCAAGTTTCCTTGCTGCGCCTCTAGCCCATAACTCTTCCAGTCCATCATCAAACTGAACCATCCGGGAAACACGCCGGGCCTAACCTTGAGAGCTGCATCCTTTAAGTCAAAAATGGTGCTATATTTGAGGATAATGGAAAAGAAAATGGAAACTACTATATTATAGGGTTATATAGGGATTATATATGTCAAAACTCCAAACACCCCCAAAAACACACACACACACACACACACACTCGGTTTTTTGGCCATGAGATTCTCTGGGTGTCTGGCTCCATCTAGAGTCACAGCCACCTGGTCTCCCTGAGCACAAGGCTTCGGACCTCGCACACAAAGCTGACTGGGTGCTGCACTCCCCTCCCCCTACTATTAAATACTCCCCATTGTAGTATGATGCTGTACTGGGAGTAGTTAAAAACAGGGAGGGTGGGGGGGTTGATATTAGGAGGAGGCCATTTCTCGTGCTTCTGGGGGTTTCTGACAGAGGTCCCCGGCAACTTGTCCTTTTAAGGCTCCTTAGTCTGTTTAGGCAACCCTTGAATAACCCTAAACCCTAAAGCCTAATTAACCCTAAACCCCAAACCCAACCACCAACCCTAAGCCAACGAAACCTGCCAAAGCTGGAAGAGCTCCGGACTGCAGCCAGATGGATTGGCCGTGAGGACGCCGAAGAAGCAGCTGATCCTGCAAACGTGTCCCTAGGGATCCAACTAGCTCAATGTAGGTATTGTAGGGTTTAGGGTTTGGGGGTAAGGGTTTAGGGCTTAGGGATCCAAATAGCCCAATGTAGGTATATGTACAGGCTTGGGGCCGCATGTAAGTATTATGTGTATACTTGGATCCTAGGGTGTCATCTAACAAGGAGTAGGAGAAGAAGCGTAAGAGTCACGAGAAACGCTGGCGACAGAAACACAGTAATAGCAATAAGAACTGTTCGATTACTTCGAAAAGTAAGAGCAATAATATGATCATATCACGTACCCAATTTATTTCATGAGTGTGAATGGCCAATGGTATGAGACAAGAAATTGCAGAAATCAGTCTTAAGTGAGCCATAATCTAAACTCCTAGTATCCCCCTTAATTTCCCGTATAATACTCCCCTATTATAACCCCCTTGAGACTATGGCTCAAGTGGCTATTCACAAGTAAGTTAGGGTAGTCTTGCTTCAAGGATCCAGGGGAAGCCAAACTCACTGAAGTCAGCAAAGGATGCAAACCCTTTCACTTCATCACAGAGTTTAGGGTTTAGGGTGTAAGGTTTGGGGTTTCGGGTTTGGGGTTTAGGGGGTTTAGTTTTTTTGGGGTTTGCAGTTTGGGGTTCAGGGTATGAAGCATTCTTAGCAAAATGCAAGGACGTTTGCTGGGGCTCTGGCTGAATGGTGCCCGCATATCCGCTGTTGATTGGCTCACAGGTCCTGCAAGCGAAGGGTTTGGATTTGGGGTTTAGGTTTTAGGGTTTAGGGTTTAGGGTGACAGTCTTTTGGCGAGCTGGTGTGATTGTTCAATTCCTTGAAGAGTATAAAAAGGCGAGAACGTTAGCAAGATATCTGCCAGACTCCACCAAGTTAAATATCCCCAAAGGCTGAGGTGACATTTATGTACCACCAAGTGCTGTCATCCTTAATTCTAGGGCCGCCCTGTTTTTCGAACCCCCCCACCCCAGTTTTTGTAAGACCTGACTCCCTTTCAACCCTAAACCCTAAACCCTAAACCCTTTCCCAACAAGAATGGGCCCCTAAGGCCACGACGTCGAACCAGAAGAGCCAGAAGCCATAACGGAGGCCGGGCCTCGGAATAATGCGGTCGGATTGGTCGGGACCTACTTGGAGGTTCCCAAATTTCGGGCTACCTTTTTGAGGGTCCCTATAAGAAGGATTACAGAATTTTGGAGTCTATATTGGGGGCCCCTATTTTGGGAAACTACCATTTGAAGGTTCATGAGTAGTTAAAAGATGTTGTAAGTAGGGTTTCGAGTTCAAGTCTCCTGACTGCGGTCGCGGCTGTAGTTATCACACTTATACCCCAAGCCACAAACGGCCCAAGAAGAGGCCCATGCTACTGGAAGTTGTTGAGGTCTTCGGACCCCCAGGGGTGTATTACCCCGAGGCTCCCACATGTTTATATCGGGGTGACATAGGGATTATAGGGTTTATATGGGGGTTGTAGGGTTTATACACGGGTTATAGAGTTTATATAGGGGTTATATTAATATAGAGATAATAGCCCAAAAAAGAGGAATCACATGGAACAGAACATGGAAAATTACGCATATTCGGTCTATATTGGGGTCACCTGTTTTGGGGAAATTACCATTTCTGGCTGGCAACAACTCAATCAGTTGTTCCGGTCAGATGCCCGAGCCAGAGCAAAGAAGCTTTTGATCCTCCACAAGTGAAGCAAGGTCTTTCGGCTGCTCTTACAAGCTGCAACCATCCTCCCAGATTGGCACATTGGCAAGTACATGCACCTCAAGTTAAGGGAGGTGGCAACAAACGCTATAGACTCGTAGACTTATAGACTTCATGCAAAGCCTGAAACGCAACTCATCGTCAAAACATGCGACAACCAAGCAGGACAAAAACCCAGACACAAGAAGTATTCGGTGCCGTGAAAACTGAAGGGCCATCAACTATGCATGGGACATCCCACTTCTCTGCCAAGCGATTCGGAATTGAACTCGTCTACGTAGAACAAACCAGCGGCTAGACAAGCCCTAGGCATATTGGAATTCGACAGTCACGCCCACCAAACCAAAGCGCTTCTAAGGCCAATGGTCCTATGGAACGTTTGCTTGGAGAGCATGCATTAGTTGCCAAGGAAACGTGAATCACTGCGAGCTGTATTTCAATCCCTGTTTGAGGGATGTGTCAGGATCCTAGGCGGCATACATGGGGAAGGTAAATGATAATCTAGGCTATTAAAAAAACCCGAACGATACTGATTACAAGCAAATCTGCCTTAATGATGCAATATGCTAGGAAGCAGAATCGCCCGGCCGTACAAGTGGGAATGACACAAAGCTCCTATGGCTTGCAGACAACCAGTGACACGTATCGCGATGACAATGAGCCTATCCAGGGGAGGAATTCTGCAGAAAATTCCACCAGTGCTCCGACTCTTGCTTTACAAGCCTCAGCTGAGCTGCAAAGTTGGAAGATTCTAACAAGGTTTCCGACGTGCCCCTTCTGATGCAGTGTATACTTAGGGCATGTACTAGGTATATTGGGACCCGATAGCAGAAGAAATTGTTGTTACAGGGATTAGGAAGGGGGGACCATGAGGAGGCTGCCGCGGATGCAAGGCATTCTGATATTCGCAGTCTGACTTTGGGGGCTGCGGGCCTACCTCAGGAAGAGCATTGGGGAGGCTGGCAGGTGTTGGGCCTTTATTCTCCAAGGTTTTTCGGAACTACCAACGTCTGTTCCTCCCAGCACTACCCCACAAACCAATTTTCAAACAGCTCAAACTCCTCTTCCAGATCTAAGTTGTACTTCCAATGAAACTCTAACCCTCAAACCTAAGCCCTAACATCGATCACTCCGGCAAAGCGCTCTTTGAAGAAGTTTTGACTTGACTCATACGGCAAACCCAGGTGACCAATTCCAGTCTGGCAGCTTCAAAGTTATCCTGCTGCTTCGCACAGTGCACTTGCACCTGCACACATGATCATAGTAATAGTAGCAACAGTGGTAATAATCGTGATAACTGTAATAATCGTAATAACTGTAGTAATAATAATAATAGTCTTAGTAATAATGATCATAACCATCATAATAGTACTAGTGGTCATAATTCATAACCCTCCTACTCCCGCTTCTGCTCCTCCTCCCTCATCCCGCCCCTGCTGACTGCTGCTGCTGACTACTGGGTGGTTGTCAAAATTATGGTCCCTTTTTGGGTACCCTAAATATTAGGTGCCGTATTATAATAGGGATCCAAAAAAGGGACCATAATTTTGACAACCACCCTACTATATTCTACAAGACCAGCAAGAAAAACTTGCCAAAATGACTGAGATCATGACAGCAATGCTGGAAGTCTGCTGAGCATGGATTCTGCATCTGGGTCGTAAAGCAACTTTAAAGAACCATCTTTGCCCAAATTTCGCGATGGATGGAGTCTCTAAGGTTGAAACCCATCCTACTGTATGCCCTAGAAGTACCCATAAGGGTCCCTAGAATCCCCCTAAAGGCCTAAGAAGCCCATACTTCTAACCTGAGAGAGTCTGTTTGCGGGTTAACCTGGCCTGGCGGGGTCAACTCGGCGGTGGAAATCTGCCAGGCGGAGGCCAAAGGGCACGCCTTCATCCAGAATCTGGAGGGTAGGGCTTTGGGGGTTGGGTTTTGAAACCAACTCATCAAGCACGGGCCGGGGTCGGGAGCTAAAGGACGTGAGATAAATCTCTTTAGATCTGCCTCTAGCTAAAGATGTCAGCATGTCTCAGCTGTACGTCCCTGGACTTTGGTTGCTTGACCTGGGAAACCCTAAACCCTAAATAGTAGTTTCCATCATCCCTATATAACCCCAATATAACCACTAATATACAAGTAGTGCAGCCAGCTCTGGAGAGTTGCTTGAAGTCTGCCCTGCCACTCTCCCTGAAGAGCATCTAATAATGTCAATAATGGCAAATCATGCAGAGCCTCTTCGTGCTGCCAACGTCTTGCTTGCTAAGCTCACTCCATGGGATTTGGTGGCAGATAACACAACTGCACGCAAGAAGCTGCTTCCTTCACTTGCACATTTCACGCATCAACCAACGCCATCATGAAGTTAAGAACAACTACCCAGCCCTCACAATTAATCAAGAGAACTCTACAAAGACCTGTCAGAAGTGGACTGCTAAAATGTTCAGGTCGGTTCAGAATTTCCTGACCCTGAATGCTTTCACCTTTGCCCCACGTACCCAGCCACAGTTCCATGTTATCCCTGGAACTTCCTGGAGTTGCCAACTAAGCACCCCTGGACAAAAATTGTAGGTCAATGCCATATTCAGTCTGCCCACCCCCTTCCACATTGATGAGCAAGCTGGCACTCCACTCACCAAACTCCTGGGCTGGCAGCAGTTCATGGCAGTAACGCGAGATATGCAAATAATCGTGGGGTGGAACGGACAGAAAGAGTGCTAATTTCTGGACAAGGTTTTCTTCGAGTAGGACTATAACAGCAGTTGACATCGTCATCATCATCACCATCATCATCACCATCATCACCATTATTATTATCATCACCATCATCACCACAACTACCATTATTGTTCTCATCACCATCATCACCACGACCAGCATTATCATTATCATCACCACCACCACCACCATCATCACCATCATCATCATCATCATCGCTAATACAATAGACGCAGCAAGCGACATAAGCAGCAGCACAACCAAGAGGAATGGCACTTGCAGCTGGAAGCAATGGAAAGCTACATAAGTTTTGAGACTAAGGTTTAGGCTCTAGGGTTTGGGGAGAAGACAACAGCACAAACAACAAAAGCCACAATGCGTGCGATTAAGCCATCGCGAAACCCCAACCACCTGCATTTAGCTCCCCTCACCCCATGTAATGCCATAGAATCCCTCCTAGGATCTCAATGTGGATCAATATGGACTATGTGCGGGGCTATGTGGCGCTGGGGACACCTAGCATGCCTATCCGAAAGTGGAATCTACAAGTTAATCTATGAAATGCTAATCAGTTTTCGCATTTGAACGAAGGGCATGCCAAGAGCGTGAGGGCTTCCAGTGTGATCTCGAGTTTAGGGTTGAACTCGGCTTAGGGTTCAGGGCTTTGCGAGGACAAATTAAATCTCTGGTTCTTGAAGATGCGCATGACCTCCTTTGAAAAGACCCCACATCTTTCCAACTGAGGCGCTGCTTGCACCTGCGAGTCCTTCACATCGGAGAGGTCATCCGACTGGTCGAAGGACACATAGACTTTCACCTCTGATGCTTTCAGGTGAATACGTGTATATAACAACAGTACTTAGAGATAATACAATAATCATGATACCCAGAATCACCGCCAATACCTTTCATGATATGCGTGGGGATTATAAGGGAATCCGCCGAGACCCCTGGCCTCTGGCAAGAACTCCACCCACCTCCAACGCTCAAACCCTAAACCCGAAACCCGTTCATGAGCGTGCAGCTTTGGAGGAACTCTATGGAAGGCCTGAGGGTTGGGCGGTGGAAGCGAAAAGTTCCCGCCCAAAATATGGCCCCCCGACACCCCTTACTCCCCCCCACCCCACCCCTCCACCTTTTGGTGCTTTATTGAGTTTTTGCCCCCTGCTGGGGAATTGGTGGGGCTGGGCCGTGGATCTTGGGCTGACCTGTTTCTCACCGGCGCTAGCGTTAATACTACGGGGGATCCTCATTAGAGATTATACAAAGATTGTTTACGCTTCTTGCAGATTAAACGAGATGTCGGTAATTCATTTTCGAGGTTTCCTAAAACAATGCAGATCCTGGTTTGCTCGTACGCAGGGGGCATATTTCCGGGGATCTGCCATAGGAGCAATCTCGCTACAAGCTACGTGCGGGCTACACAAAACTTGCTGCTGCACCACTCTGGGGGTCCCAAGAATACGGATTATGGTCCCGATTTGGGAAACTACCGTCTTCATACAAGGTTTGGGGATATTATCCGACCATCCGCCTCGTCGTCTGTCTGCTGCCAGGCGTAGGTAAGTTCCTGGGCAGTGCTACCGAGGCTACGCTAGCATCCCAACAAAGCTTCGAATGCATCACAATGGCACTTGCCGTCTTACTTGGAGGGTCAGGGGGACTTATTAGTCATTAGGTTAGAAACCCCTATAACCCATATGATAACCCTAGTTATCCCCATGATCAACCTACTTATTAAGTCTCCCTGACCCTTCAAGTAGTAGAGGGAAGACTGCCTGGGAAGCTGGCCTTTGCTCAGTTTCCCCGTCATTTTCGTGCCGGCAAGGATCCGTTTGTCAGCCCAAACCCTCAAACCCTTAACGAAGCTTTTGAGGGCTAAAGGGGAGCCCACCATGGACCCCAAAATATTATACTCCTTATTCTAGGGACCCCCAAAATGGTACCCTAAACGGAGGTGATAAGGGCTACTCGTGCTCCCAGATCATCAAGGGGAGGTGAGGTGGGGCCTTTGCATGATAGCTTGCATCAGAACATCATTCTGAGTTAGGTGGACCCCACCCAGTAATAGTGAGTATAAGGGAAAGTAATGTGATAGTGCTTACATTAGGGTCCCGTTAGAGTCCTATTATACCACTATTACAGGGTGGGGGGTCCACCTGAATTTTGAATCTTCTGAGGACTCTACACGAGTCATGTCGAACCTCAGAACAAACAAGGTGAATTGGTTGCCTTTCTAATGAAGATTTCTCCAACCTCATTAGCTTCTACGCCACCTGAAGCATCGCTTCTTGGGTGCCCATGCTGCTTCTTGAGGTGACGTGAGCCATAGTCTGAACTCCTAGTATCCCCCTATAATAGCCCTTACAACCTACATAACCTCCTTTAAGAAGTTTAGACTACAGCTCATGTAGACCCAAGCCCAGACATCCAACAATACGCGCTGAGGCACCCTCACGGCGCGATCCAGCTTCTTGGCCTCATCGTGGGCCTGTTCGCGGGGGCACCTACCTTCACAAAGCATCACCAAAACAGCCACTTCTGCCTCTTGCTAACCTCCTGCCTTCCAGAATCCTCCCTCTTCCCCTTGAAATATCACAACACATCTCAGAACCCAAACTGTTCATCCTAAATCGCAAAACCTTAGCTCCCCCAGCTTGCACCTAACCTGCCAATCTTCTGGGACCACTCTTGAGTTACTGGGTTCCTCCAAAAACGATAGGGTGTAAGCCTGTAAGAAGATCCTGCAACCCCAACCCCAACCCAGAGCCCTTGACAAGAGTCCCCTGAATCCTGAACCTAACATACACCCACACCTCAGCCCACGCCCGAAGCGCCTCATTTCAAAAATTGTCCAGAGCCCCTGATGACACCTAATAACGCCCCAGGAAGGCCACCAATGGCACCAAATAAATCCCTTGAATCCATACAAAACTCCCCAAGCCCCTTGCGGCCTCGCCGAGGTCTCGAGCCTCGGAACGGCGCTCTGCACGCGCAGGGGTCGGAGTCGCCAGCGGCGCGCTGGGAACCTCCTGAGCGGTAAGACTTTCGGGCCATCCAACATATGAGGGGTAAGACTTTCGGGCCATCCAACATATGAGGGTTGCTTAATGTGCTAAAATAAGGAGGCCTGTTTGTGAAAACCTCCACTTAAGCTTTTGGAGGAGTGAGGTGTCGTTGTCGTTGGCATTGGTATTGGGGGGAGGGATGATTTTCTCTGGCGGGATCAAGGACATGTCCCAAAACAACAGGGCTGACCCAGGGCAATCAGACTCGCATTTGCAGCCAAGTAGTTCAGCCTGCGATCTTTGTGGCCATATAGGAACGGCCAGAGCGACACGAAACATAACAAAAACATGCATGCATGCATGCATGCATGCATGTATGTATGTATGTATGTTTGTATGTATGTATGTATGTATGTATGTGTGTATGTGTGTAAATATATAGAGGAGTCTCTCAAAATGACCTCTAGGAAATTCCTAGCGGGACACCATCAGGTCCCCATCATCTTTTTCTATCCCAAGGGGTCTGAATGCTTGTTTGGGAAAATGCCCTTCCAACAGGGTCCTCTTCCTGCTTCGCCTCCTTTTCCGCAGCCGGCGGCGCCTGCTGGGGCGCCGCCTCCGCCACGGTCTCTGCAGCCTCCACCGGGCTGTCGGCGGCCTTGGCTTTGGCTTTTACGTGTAGGACACAGGCCTCAGGCTTGGGGAGGAGGCGCAGTCAGAAACTTTTCTGCTTTGTCGGGAAAAACTTGCCACCCAGACTGAGAGGCAGAGAGCTGACTTCTGGTCGGCTGCGGATACTTCTCTAAATATTCCCACCTCCTAGTAAGGGCCTCCATCGTCCTCTCATAGCCCCCCATGCATCCCTAGAATCGACAAGGTACTCAATTTTGCGAAGCTCCCAAGTATGACCAGTCTCCATGTGTCTTTCCATGTTCTTTTCGATTTGGTTCTCCATCACTATTGTATTATCCCTAAACAATCTATAAAATCTTCTATAATCCCTATACGATTTTCCCAAATAATTTGGGGGGCCCGGATATAGACCCTGATATACTACAAATATACTATAATCCCAATGATGGGGACCCCACCAAAAGTACACCTGATTTTGGACAACCGCCAAATGGAGCCTCATGGAAATATATAACCCCATATACCACCATATAAACCCTATAATCCCCATATACACCCCCATATAAACCCTGTTGTCCCTCTAAAACACCACCCAAAAAACCTTTCTATAATCCCCATCTGAGCCATAATCTAAACTCCCAGTATCCCCCTTAATAACCCCTATAGTAGTCCTATATATAATCCCCTATATTAAACGGCCTTTAAGGAATTTAGACTATAGCTTATAGAACCCCTTTCTAGGTGGGGGCTCTTGCCGAGGAGCTGGACTGCCAAACATACCAGCATAACCTCAGGTCGGCATCAAGGTCGGATTGGCAGCCTTAATGCTATGTAGGAGACCCCAGAAGGGCTTAGGGTTTTGAAGGTTTGGGTTTAGGGGTTAGGGGGGTTTAGGGGGGTTTGGGTTTAGGGTTGAGACTTATGTAGGGCTAGGAAGGGGAATGGAAAAGAAAGCAGAAACTGCTATACCATGTGGTGTTTACAGCTCATGTTCGAACCGCGACCCTATACTTCACGCTGCGGCGGCAGGACTGCAATAAGTAGCGGAACCAGCTGTCCTTGTCCAAGTCTAGCAAGGAGAGCCTCCATGTACCAACTGCGCTCACTACGGCATCTTGGCCAGGCTTTGCGAACTTAAGCTTCATCAAGTCCTTTGAACCTCACCAACCTGTTTGTAGCCTTGGAACGCTGCCGCTCCTCCGCATCGCCCTGCTTCATGTTGCGCCGGCAAGTCCGCCTAAGTCAGAGGAGAAGATAGATCGGAAACTTACTTATAACAGCAACTCCATGAGTGAGACAAACTAAGCTTCAGATAGGGGTACTGAAGTTTCGAGCCTGTAGAACCATGCCATCATGAAATTGTGGCTTGGGTTTCCAGCTGCGGGTTCCCATGTCCGGACACGGTTTGCGGTCCCTTCTTTGGGCTTCAGCATAAAAATGGGCTCGACATGTGGTAGTAGCTGCTTCAGCTTCGTCGGTATGCCAGCCCTGAACCTAATATACCACATCCATTCAGTACTGCCCCCCCTCAGTAACAGTTGGATAATAATGATAGTACGGTTATATATAGCCCTGAATAGGACCCTTAATGTAGACTGTTACTGGGGGGGGCAGTACCCAAGACATCCATTTGCTTCCGGGCATTTTGGGATGCTGCCATCTGCCGTCGTGCCGCAGATTTGTCAGAATGCCGGTGTCCTCGGGCGCCATCGACCGTGCCTCCGAGTCGGTCTTAAAACCCCCAAAACCCTACACTCTAAAACCCCCTAAGCCCTAAACCCCCTAAACCCTACACTCTAAAACCCCCTAAGCCCTAAACCCCCTAAACCCTAAACTCTAAAACCCCTAAGCCCTAAACCCCCTAAACCCTACACTCTAAAACCCCCTCAGCCCTAAACCCCCTAAACCCTAAACTCTAAAACCCCGTAAGCCCTAAAGCCCCCAAACCCCTTAAACCCTAAACCTCTGGGGGCTTAGGATGATTCGGGGAACAACACCAAGGTGGGAAGTATCTCAACATGAAGTCATACTGGAATTGCTTCTCACTGGCTTCATGCAACTACTAACATCCAGGTCATAGTATCTTATAGTAGATTACAATAGTTTGTACTATGTTGTCATATACTATAGCAGATTATAGTAGTTTAGACTATACTAGGATGCATGGCCCTAAACCCTGAACTCTAAACCCTAAACCCAAAACCCTAAACCCTAAACCAAAAGAGGCCCAAGGGGCCTTCTCGAGGTCAGTCACTGCGTCGCCTCCGGGGGGTGGGCTTGGGGTGCGCTTGGGGTGCACACTTCAGGCATCGGGCAAATACCAAAGGGTTTAGGGTTTAGGGATTAGGGTTTAGGATTTAGGGTTTAGGATTTAGGGCTTAGGGTTTGCCCTAATGGCAACTGCGGCTTTTGGGCTTGGCATGAAACTTTGAATTTAGGCAGGCCCCCCACCCTGTAATAATAGTATCATAATAGGAATATAAGAGGACCCTAATATAATCACCATTATCCCTTGTAGTCAGTGTTGCTGCGCGGGGAGTCCACCTAACTTTGAATGCTTGTGTAGCTTGATGCTTTTGTGCCATGCACTGGACCACACAAAATGGAGTACAATCTCATGGTTTAAGTCACGCCGTGAGTGAATCTTTACGCCTCAGAAACAACACTCCAGACTCCAACTGAACCACGTAAAAACCATCGGAAACCCTACTTCCAACATGTCCACTTTGCATGGGCTTTGCAACCGAGTCGCTCCAGTTTCGGAGCTCCATGTTTGCCTGTGCCCGTCGGAAGTACGCCTGCAGGGTACAACGCGTCTGCAACATCCATCTGGCACAATGTAGTCCAATGCAAAGGACGAGCACATTAACAGCCGTGAAGATCCATGTTCGTTTGGATTAAGTAGCTTCACAGAATTCCATGCACGCTCCGACTGACACAGAATTCACTAGCTTTTTGAGATGATTCTCCCTTAGCCCGAAAAAAAGGAAATTTCAGGTGGGGAGTTACCAGGTGGGTACCCTTACATAAGGCTTATAGAAGGCTTGTATGGGAAGCCTATAGGGGTATATAACGGCCACGTAGGGCTGATATGCGGGAAACTACCCACCTGAAATTTCC
>CAJNIZ010042643.1:34189-49302 GCA_905231905.1 Symbiodinium pilosum | reverse complement strand
ACCCTGTCCCCTTAATAGGGATTATAGTAGGGATCCTAATATGAAGGCCCTGAAGAATGAGAGGTTTATTCATCACGGGTCTACATTGACCTGAACCCGTAACCCTAAACCCTAAACCCCTTTTCTTGTGAACCGCTTCCGACGTAAGTTGGAGAGAGCTTTTACTGGACTTCAGGGATCCTCCTCCTCCCTTGAGTCATGTGAGCTATAGTCTAAACTCCCTAATGGGGGTTATATAGGGATTGGGGTTTAGAGTTTAGGATTTAGGGTCTAAACTCCTTCAAGGAGGTTATATCGGGGATTTTCTAGGGGATTATTATAGGGGTGATTAAGGGAGATACTAGGAGTTTAGACTATAGTTCATGTGCCGAAAGAGCTGCTCTTTGAGGTCTTGAAATGCTAAGGGAAGTGGGCTTTAGCTTTGCGAGAGTTCTTTTTGTTTTTTTTTTTTGGCTTGTTTGTCTGGCTAGCAATGAGATGATCACAGAACTATCCGAACACCTCATATAACCCCAATATAATAACCCTATATTACCCTATATAACCTTATATAACCCTATATAGCCCTTATAACTCCACTCAAATTCCTAGTGTTTGCTCTTGATCCCTAAGCCTTCAACATGGATTCACTCAGGACGCTTGTGCCCAGCAAGCCCCAGATTTTTTGTAGTTTCGTAGAATAATAGTATTATAGTATCATACAATTATAGTATTATTCTAGTATCCTAGTATTATAGTAGTATAGTGTTCTAGTATTATAGTATCTTAGTGTTATGGCATTATTGTATTCCAGTATTATAGTATTATAGTTCTATGCATTATCTTCCCAACATTTCTAGCAGCCACCGCGAGTACCATTTCAATTCAGAACCGGTCTAGACCTTCCAGCGTCTCCCCCGTTTTTCAAACTTCATGCCTTCAGGTTGAAAGCCTATACACTCAAGCTCTGAAGACGGTTTAGGGTTTAGGGTTTAGGGTTTAGGGTTTAGACCTCACCCCAAGCTCTGAAAAATTGCTGGAAGGTTCACGGGTAGTTGAAAGGTGGGCTAGTCGCGGCCCAAAAAGTAAGAACCAGCTAGGACTGTAGGTATTGTACTTGTGGTCCCGGTGATAACCTGAAGTGCCAAGTGTTTCCTGAGCCCGCTGGATCCCTTTCTGGGTTGCTATTCAAGAATTATGATGGTAACTTAACCCCACACCTAACTCCATAAAACCTTTGTATAACCCCTGTAACCCCTTTACAGGGAGGCCATTCTGATAATTTAGCCCTAAACACTAAGCCCCTAAGCCCGCAACCCTAAACCCTACACCAAGAACCCTAAACCCTAAACCCTACACCCCAAACCCTACACCCTAAACCCTAAACCCCAAAAACCCTAACACCGCGCGCGGGAAGTGTCCTGTGCAGTGCGTCAACCGCTGCTTTGGCAGCTTCCGGAGCCTTGAAGTTCACCAGCGCAAACCTTTCAAGGAGGCTTCATGTGGGGAGGTTCCTAAACTTAGGGTTTAGGGTTTAGGGTTTAAGGTTTAGGGTTTAGGGTTTAAGGTTTAGGGTTCAAGGTTTAGGGTTTAGGGGTGGTTGCCATTTTGGGGGTCCCTGTAAAAAAAAGATTGGGCTTCCACATCACTGTTCAGGGGTAAGGTTAGGAGCTAAGGGTCGGACTGAGGGGGCTTAGAGTGTCTTAGGACTATGTCGGTCTTTAGTCCCCCTTAAGTAGATAGAATATGGCTTTGGGTATATTATCACAAGATACCCCATATTCTATTTACTTAAGAGGGATTATAAGCGGTGTGATTTGACGTCAACCATTGCACGCCTTTTCTGGCAGTGCGGATGATGGGGGATGCGGGAACAGCAGGGCTGAGGAGTAGGGAGATGTGGAGTGGGGGTCGTGAGTCTGCAACCAACTGGAGACTCCGCTCTGGATTTTTCCCAACGCCTTTTAAACCACCTCCGGGTGCGCAGGAAGACTGCCCTTGAACCTCACTAAGACGTCCATGAATGCTCCGTTTCTAAGACAACTGCTAATGGACAAAGTATTGCACGTCTGTAGATGGGCCCAGACCTTGAAATTCTTGGTAATACGTTCTTTATGGAAAGAAAATGTCTGACAGCAGTATTATGGCTGACAAAACCCCAAACTTTAAACCTTGAACCCAGAAACCTTGACTCTAAATCCATTATAGTAGTTTCCTTTCTCTTTTCCATTATCCTCATAGAACCCATTCTAGTCGTTTCCACTTTCTTTTCCATTGCCCCTATATAACCCTAATCCCTAAACCCTACACCCCAAACCCTAAACCCTTAACCCTAAACCCCAAACCCTTAACAATAAACCCTTAACCCTACACCCTTCACCCCAAACCCTAAACCCCAAGCCCTAAACCCTAAACCCCAAGCCCTAAGCCCTTAACCGCTTCACCCTAAACCAAAGATTTCACAGTCACGCCCACCTCTTGCCGTCGTCCGTGTTCAAAAGCACAGAGGAGGACACCTTTTCAGGCCGGACCCTCAACCAAACTCAGCCACGCGGTTTAGGGTTTAGGGGTTTAGGGTTCAGGGTTGAAGGTTTAGGGTTGAAGGGTTTAGGGCTTAAGGTCTTAGGGGTTTAGTCTAGAATGAGTAGAGAGGAATTTGGAGGGTTCCTAATTAATAAGGGGTAGCTTTTACCACTTTTGGAAACATTGGGCTGTAAGCATGTAAGGGTCATGAGGGAATGCACGCCCTAAGTTAAACCCTAAGCAATATGAGACATTATGGGCTACTCTCCAAGCCTAAGCCCTACACCCAGGAGCCGGATGTTGTTTAGCTTGGTACTATAGCGGTCCCTACTGAAGACTACGTGAGAGAGCATCTTAACACACCTCTTTGAAATGGGTCAGGAACAGGGCTGCAGCACGTCGCATTGGCACTGCTGGGCTCAGGAAAGGGGGGGCAACTGTTTCTAGGGTTAAGGGTTAGGGTTTCGGGTTTAGGGTTTAGGGTTGCCAATCTGAGCATTGGAATACTCTTCCCTCATAGCAGGTTCATAAGAATGCTTGCTTGACACTTCTCATTCCCAAGCACTCTACTAATCTAGTTCAAGGGTCCCGGTTCGCGACCAAAACTCAAGTTCCGCCATGCCTCCTCTAAAAGGACTGCCGATGCCAATTGTTTTAAGGATCATTCCCCCCCTGGCGCAGTGACAAGAACAGTTTCTGCAGGAGCTGCATGTAAGAGACAATTGTAGTGGCCAAAATCAATGGAGTGTATAGGGTCTTGAGACATATGACACTATATTACTATACCATTACCACAGCTATCCGGGCTGCAGGAATTTACGTTCTGTGGCTGGCTATGCCGTTCTACAGCACGCTCCAGCTCTTGAGCCACATGCACCTCGCTAGCTTTACCAACCAGTAGCTTACGGTTTACCACGCTGGCACCCTCCAACACACACAGCTTCATGTTTCGTTGGCTGCAACATGGTAAGCCATAGCCCCCTGAACCCTAAACCCCTAACACCCTAAGCCCTAAACCCCTAAAACCCCTAAACCCCTGAGCCCCGAACCCTAAACCCCTAAACCTAAACCCTAAACACGCAACCACTATACCCTCAACCGCTAAACCCTTAACCCTAAAGACTTAAACCCTTAACCCTGAATCTTCCATAATTCGGGCCCTTTGAGCTTGCAATCCTCATCCTTCACATGAGTAGTATTTTATTTGGGGATACTATGGTACCCAGGGTTTAAGGTTTAGGGGTTTAGGGTTTTATTTGGGGATACTATGGTACCCAATATAGAGTAAGATTATATCCTCCTTTTGGGGTATAGTACTTTATATCAGGAATATAATCTTACTGGGTTTAACCACCAAAAAACACATGGCATGGCCTCCTTGCACTCCCCGGAACCCACAGGTCCCAACACAACTTAAGGAAAATGAGCTCAATAAGGCTAGGATCCCTGTTAAGATTCAAGGTAATCCCCTCCCCCTAATACTATCACCCCCCCCCCCCCACCCCTTATGTTAAATACTCCCATAATATATTATGACATACCACACTGGGGAGTATTTAGTATTAAGGGGGTTTAATATTAGGGGGAGCACCCCCCCCTTATGTTAAATACTCCCAATATTATATTGCAACATACCACCATGAGGAGTATTTAGTACTAGAGGTGGGGCTTAATGTTAGGGGGAAGGGATTATATTCCTTCCCGAGCCCCCGAGCCCCAGAACTTCAAGAACTTAAAACCCTAAACCTCACAAAGCCTAAAACCAAAAACCTTTACATCCCAAAGGCCAGGAATTCCTCAGCACAAGCTATCGTACCCCAAATCCGGTAAAACAGACCTCGCCAAACTCGGCGAAGACTGAGGCCACTTTTGCATCGTCCCAGGCCTCCATTTTTCAGGGCTTTCTTGCGGGTCAGGAGAAAGCAAGAATTGCTTGTTTGGGGTCTAGGTTTTAGGGTTTATGGTTTAGGATTTTAGGGTTTAGGGTTTTAGGGTCTAAGGTTAATTCTGTTGGTCGTGTAATATTCCTTCATTCAACAGTTGCCACAGGACTCATGAATCTTGGCCCTCGAAGCAAGGGGTTTAGGTGCCTGCGGTGCAGGGGTTTAGGGGTCTCCGGGTTTGAAGGGCTCAAGCATTGTCGGCCTCTAGAGGATTTTAGCACTCAGCATTTGGGTTCAGGTGGTTGTGGTTTGAGGCAGACAAACGTTCCGTCGCGTTGTAGAAAGTTGCCGCAAACCCCTAGACCCAAAACCCCAAAACCCCTAAACCCTTATACCCCAAGACCCTAAATCCGAACGGCGGATCAGTCCGCATAATCTGTACCAGTTCCGAGCAGATCCAAGTCGATCTACGAACACAAGGCTGGACGGAAATCGTTCCAACAGCGCCTGCCTAAGGATGGCGCTGACACCAACACTGCGATGGCAGCCTTGCTTGCAGGCCACGTGCACAAACACATTGGGATGTAGGGCACATTGGCGGAGGACCAGGGCGATGATCTGCCGGTCAAGGTTGGCATGGAGTTGCTGATTGTCTCCTGCTGCTCCGGAATCTAGTTCGGATCTGAGGACCCGAACTCGCTTCTCGAGCTCGATTTCAGCTCGGGAAACCACCATAGCTTTGAGGGTACTAGGAAACGCATTAAGGAACCCACCTAGAGGTTGAAGTAGCTCAAGGAGCAAGCCCCCTTAATCCTCCAGGTAGAGTCACTGGACCTTAATGAGAACTTGGGGTACAGTACTTCCCATATGACTTATGGACATGGGTCCTTCTCAGAGAACCTATTACACACTATACTCAGCAAACAAAGGGACTCCTATGTCCACCCTTCATGGTCCCTTAGTAACCCTGAATGAGCATCAAAATGGATTCCACCCCTGGCCTAACCATAGTCGTAGGGTTTAGGGTTTAGGGTTCGTTCCCTTAGAAGGGGTTACGCAGGGGTATACAGGGGAATAAAAAAGCAGATTGAAATTGCGATATTTTTGGGGGCTTAGGGTTTACAATAACCACCCCCTTAATATCAAATATGTCTGTTGAGGATTGTTGTTAACTACAACTTATTAGCACTGTTTAATCCTAGGTGGGTGGCAGGCTTTAACATTTGGAGGGGACTAATCTGGTCCTGAGGGTACGAGTTCCCTATGAAACCATCCTAGACAGGAAGACCTTTAGACCGAAGCCCTTCCTGCTTAGGGTTTAAGGTAATTATGCTAGTTTCCCAAAATAAGGGGACCCTAATATAGACCCCAAAGTACTATTCTATTCTATGGGGACCCCCCCAAAAAGGTACCCCTAATTCCGGGAAACCCCCTTATAGAGCTTAGGATTTGGGATGTCCCTTGTCGTGAGGATCATGGGCTTTGGGCTACTGACAGGCGCGATCCGTTGCCTTAGGGCCAATGGCATCCCCAGTCCTGAAGAGCCATAAGCTCTAGGATTTTAGGGTTTAGGGTATAGGGTTAAAGTTCTAAAATTTAGGGTTTAGGGTCTCCAAAAAACGTGGGCACCAGCGCTTCTTGCTCACCTGTATCAAGCATGAAGCTTGGACCCTGAAACAAGCCTCCACTTCGTTGAACGGTGAATCCCATTCCCAAACCTAGACCCTAATCGCGACACCCATAGGTTTAGGGTTTAGGGACCCAACCTGCCAAGGCCAAAACCCAAACCCCTCAGGGTTAAGGGCTTAGGGTTTTGGATTTAGGTTTTAGGGTTAAATGCGAAGACCCTAAACCCCAAACCAGAAGCCCTCACAAGCCGTGAATCCCCAGTGGGGCGGGGGCCGGAGGCATGTTCTTGATGTACAGGTTGGTGTAATTCTCGACAATGGTGTCATCGCGCTCCTATGAGCTGTGCTATTTGGGTTTTAGGGTTTTAGGGTCGTTGGGAAGGATGGACATAATCTAGGGACTTTCGGAGGGATCCCTAATAGGGACCCTTCATCCCATTACCATATTTAAGCCTTAGAAAGTCATTATATAACCCCTATATCCCTAGGTAGTCCCCAAATTAACCCCCATAAGCTACAAGGGTCCCTATTAGGGGTCCCTCCTAAAGTCCTTAGACATAAGGTGTATTCCTTATATAAAATACTATACCCCAAAAGGAGGATATAATCTTACTCTATATTGGGTACCATATTATCCCCAAATAAAATACTACTCATTTGGGGTTGAGGGTTTAGGGTTGTTGGGAAGGATGGACATAAGGGTGTGGGAAGCAAAGCCCCCACTGCATTGCGGACCTGGAAACCTCGAGAAAACCCTACTCTCAAGACTTTGTGTTAGGATTTTGGGGTTTAGGGTTTAGGTTTTGGGGTTTAGGGTTTAGGATTTGGGGTTTAGGGTTTAGGATTTGGGGTTTAGGGTTTGGGGTTTAGGATTTGGGGTTTAGGGTTTTAGGGTCTAGCCCTAAACTCTACACCCTAGACCCTATAAGGTTACAGCAGGGTCTGTCATGGGCTTTGGGTTTGGAGATTAGGGTCTACGGTCTAAGGAGTCCTGTGTATGTTCTTTGGCCTTCAGGGAAAATGGAAGTTTCCATAAATGGGGTACCCTACTGTAGACCCCCAGATGCTTTCCAACCTCATTACGGGACCCCCATACTCCAAACCTTAATCCCTAAACCGCATGTATTCCCCTAAAACCCTAGATACCCCTTATATAGCCTCTCTAAACATACCATGATGAGGATGATAATTTGTCTGGTCCTGAATCCTGGACCCTAAACCCTAAATCCTAAGCCCCAAATCCTAAACCCTAAACCCTAAATCCTAAACCCCTAGACCCTAACATCCTAAACCCAAAAGCGCGCAGGGAAACCTCCCCCCAATCTATGGCAACTACCACTTGCTTATGGCTGCGGTTAAGGGCTTAGGGTTTCAGGGTTGTAGGGGTTTAGGGGTTTTGGGGGGTTTTGAGGCTTTAGGATTGTAATTGAAGCTCCTTGATAGTTCAAGAAGTAACAGTAGTAAGGAATGCCCTAAGGAGGACCCATATTTGGGGGCTCCATACCTAAAGGAGCCCAAGGGTTTAACCCTAAACCCTAAACCCTAAAAGGTTTAGGGTTATGGTTATGGGTCTTAAGGATTACCGAGCAGTAGCCCAGTCACGCCACAGAGCCCTAGACCGGATCTAGCATAGGGTCTAGGACCATCCGAGGAACTGTTTTACAAAGCTTACGTGGAGGCCCATGGGACTTAGTAACTACTGATAACTGGACTTGTAACCCTACTTATAACTGCCCAGGGGTTACCTCAGTTATAAGTAGGGTTACTAAGTCCCATGGGCCTCCAAGTAGGGTTTAGGGTAAGATACCAAGCTCCCTTGATGGTCCTTTAGCGACCCTGAGCTGCTGAAACCCAAACTCCCGAAACCACTGAAAACCCAAACCCTGAATAGCCAGAATCAAAACTACAGGCCACAAAAGCCTTCATATCAGGCGCGTCCTCGCGCTTGATGAAGGGGCCCACGAAGACTGTGCTGTTGGCTATCTTCATGCCTCAATGGGCATAGATGCAGATTCTACATGAGCTATAGTCTAAACTCCTAGTATCCCCCTCCATAGACCCTATAATAGTACTCCCCTATAAAATCCGCTACACAACCGCCCTTGACGGAATGTAGACTCTAGCTCATACCCCAAGCCCTAAACCCTGAACTCCAAGAGTTCAGATCATAGCTCCTGTAGGGCATTGAAAAGTCACGGGCTCCCTTTTAGGACAGTCTTCTCCCTAGGATTGTTATACCTACTAGATACCCTACATGTACCCTTAAAAGGAACCCTAGAATACCCCCAAATGCCTAAAGTCCCATATTAGGGGTTCCAAAACCCTAAACCCTAACATGTGATGGAAGGCTGGGATGAGGAAAGGCTGAAGGACCTCAACCTGATTCAAGGTTTAGAGTTCAGGGTTGAAGGTTTAAGGTTTAGGGTTTAGGATTGAGGGTTTCAGGGGTTGAGGGTTTAGGAATTTAGGGGTTGAGGGTTTGGGATTTTAGGGGTTGAGGGTTTAGGGTTTTAGGGGTTGAGAGTTTAGGGGTTTAGGATTTGCTGGGTTGAGGGTTTAGGATTTAGGGTTTAAGGTTGTGGTGAGGGGCAGTTTAGGGTTTAGGGTCAAGCATTCAAACCCAGAATGCAGTCATGAGGCCTCAGCACTAGATGTGCAGTCTAAGCAACCTGGAAACAACATGATATGATTGAGTCAGGGCTCCTTATATGGTGGTTGTTCTTTTCCTTGTTTTTTTTGCACTGTCTAGTAGGAATCCTTGCGCTTCACCCTTGCGCGGATCTTGCACCAGCCTACATTGGCAAGGTTTTTACAGCATCAGCTGCCTTAATCTGATCGCCATGACAAGCCCTTGCGCGGGACCTTTGCGTCGCCCTTGCGCCAGCTTGCACGGACCCCAGTTTATGATACATATTTTTCACCCCTAAAAACTCGTAATCGTGCACCGAAGTGTCACATGAAGGACGCCCAACAAAGAACGGCGCAAATATGATCCAATAAACATCAACTAATTTAGGGCATTGTGAACGCCTTTTCCCACCGAAAATGTGATGATTCAATTTCAAGGTAAACATGGGAAAGGCAGGAATTTTTGCAAGCTTTAACCCCTAAGCCCTAAACCCTAACTCCTGAACCCTAAGCCCTAAATCCCAAACCCTGAACCCTAACACCCTATATAAATCCTAAACCCTAAACCTTAACACCCTAAATCCTAGACCCTGAACCCTAAGCTCTAAAAACTAAACCCGAAGCTCTGGATCCTAAACCCGAAGCTCTGGATCTTAAATCCTAAACCCTAAACCTTAAGCCCTAAATCCTAAACCCTAAACCCTAAGCCCAAAATCCTAAACCCTAAACCTTAAGACCCTAAACCTTAACAGCTATGCCTGCAACAAAGCCTGGGCAATATAATATAACCTTACAACCCCTATATAAACCCAATGTAACACCAATATAACCCCAATATAGCACCCTAAACACTAAACCCCCAAACCCCTAATCCCCCAAAGCCTAAACCCTAAACCCTAAACCCCCAAAGCCTAAACCCTAAACCCTAAACCCCTGAACCCCCAAAATCCTGGGCCCCCCTGCCATTCACTTTGGCAATTGCCATCTTTGCAGCTTCTTCGGCCTTCAGCTTTGTCTTAGGCAGAGTTTAGGGATTAAGGTTCTTGGTTAAGGGTTATGAAGTTTAGGGTGTAGAGTTAAGGGTTAAGGGTTTGGAGTTTAGGGTTAAGGGTTTAGGGTTAAGAGTTTAGGGTTTAGGGTTAAGAGTTTAGGGTTTAGGGTTCAGGGTTTAGGGTTTAGAGTTTAGGGTTTAGGGTTTAAAGGGCGTACCAACCCACACCACTAACAACAGATATTCCGCTTATCTATACAATGATCCACACTTGAGGGGGTTATCTCTAGAGCGTGGTGCTTAGTACCCATGCTTGTCAAGTAGAGCTTAGAGCGTTGGTCTTAGGATATGGGTGGCATCTTCAGATTTCGAGGGCTTTTATTCAGAGCTCAGGCAAACATAAGTAATGAAGTCACGAGACTGCGACCCAGGGAATCTGGGTAATGCATATGCCTAGATGACTTCAACTAGAGTTTAGGGTTTAGTGCTGCAACATCTGGCTATACTATACTACTTTTCAAAGCCGGAAAAATGGCCGTATTAATAGGGACCATATTCTATGTCGATTAACATTACAGTTGAGATTGCTTTTGTCTGGCCAGATCCAATGATCCTGACAAAGATGCCGCTCATCCTTGGCACACTATTATTCAAGGTCGAGGGTGCCTCAACCTAACCAGAAGAAGCCCCTCGCATCCCCTCTCACCCCACTATTTTGGCTCACTTTGTGGCATCTCAATAACGAGTACGACGTGAGACTAGCCTGAGACCTGGGAAAGTTCAATCAGGTGTGCAAGATGACACAAAAACAGGGTTTAGGGTTTAGGGGTTTAGGGTTTAGTGTTTAGGGTAACCTATCACAATAACGCTAGCTGCACCTCAACACTCGAATCATGAACCTGCCCTGGCCCTAAATGCCTACACGCTCAAGCTAAATTTTGAAGGGTACGCACATGTTTCGCGACTCGCAACGGCCTCGTAGTGTACGAAACCGTATCCTCGTGACTTGCCATTGTTGTCTGTCGACACCTGAACAGTTTTTTTGGTGCTTGGGCCTAGTAAGATTTGTCTTCTTAAACGTTATGTCAAAGGAGGACAGAATCTCGATCTAAAGCTGAGGCTATAGGACCTCCGAGTAAACTTCATCCAGGCAGTGCTTGTTATACCTCACAGGTGGTGAAAGCAAAACTCATAAGACAAATCAAAGAATGAGAATGACGGCATGATCGAGCGCTCCGAAGCAGACTAGGAGGCAGGTTTGGCAAACCATATGAGGGACCGTGGCAGGTTTGGCAAACCATATGAGGGACTGTGCCATTCTTGTCCCGCTAATCCTGTCACATGTTAATAGCTGCCTCGTTGATGCCGTTGTTGCTGCTACGTCGGTCATCGCCGTCGTTGCTGTTGCTGTTGCTGTCATTATTGTTGTTGTTGTTGTTGCTGCTGCTGCTGCTGCTGCTGTCGTTGCTTTTCCTGCTGCCTTTGGTGGCAACGGTAGGTGGTGGCGGTGGCAGTGGGGGTGCCGGGAGCGGGTGCAGGCCGGTTGTCGGTTGCCAGCTGGTAGTAGCGCTAGGGTCGGCAAGCAGCGGAGGAGAAAGGTTTGGACTTACAATTTGGACTTACAATGGCGGTAGAATGGATATGATTCCTCCTTACACCTGATTATACAACGCCCTCGCAATCAGTGCGAAATGCTGCAAAAGGGGCTGCAGCGGTGAAACTTTTCATGCCGCAGCTCGGTGAACACCTGACAATGTACCTTCTCATGTCATCCTACTAAACTGAAACCATGGGCCCCTGCTATGGGCCCTAGTATGCGCCCTTAATCATGCAGTCCTTAAATCAATATATACATATACATATACACACACATATAAAACCTACCCCATAAACCACTACAAGCCCATTTTAAGATGGTGAGGACCCAGGAAATCAGTAGGGGCCCCTTCTAGCGGCCCATGGTCTGGACTTTACACATCCAAAGAACTACTCTTACGGTCTTCGAGGCAGTATGAGGAATGGGGAGTTCCTTTGGAAGTGGGTCCGGGCGCCCGTGGGCGCGTAGTGCAGCCGTGTTGAATAGCTTCAGGCTTGGCAAGCGGCCTGTGGGTGGCTAAGGTCTCTGCAGAACTTGGCCTAGCATACCTCATCCAGCTTCACGCCCTAAAATTCTAGGGATCCCGCAAGGCGAACCACCACATTCAAAGACAGCCCACATCCATGACGTAGCGGGAACCTTGCCTGAGCCTTCCTAGCCTTCTTCAGCTTCAAAGCAAGGCAAGAAATCGTCATCACTACATGCTGGTTCTCCCTTGAGAACAAGCCCAATAACCACAAAGCACAACCCAAACTCTAACGACCACAGAACAACGAGTCCAGCCGAGCCTTGCAAGAGAGGATATTGCCGAAGACGCTAAAGGTATCGTGCAAGGCCTGGAGATCATCAAGGGTTTGGGGGCAAAGCGTCTGGCATGCATCGCCTAGGCAATGTTCGGGCCAGGGCAAACAAGCGCGACAAGGAGATCCTAATGTTGGTTACCCCACCCTAAACCCTAAACCCTAAACCCCAAAACCTTACACCCTAAACCCTTTCACTACTACCTGTCTCTTATAGGGTGCTTTTTTCCAGGGTTTGGGATTACAAAATTCCTCTTGTTCAAGCTTGCTCTGAAGGTTTAGCCCCTCAGTTTCAAGGCTAGCTTCAGATGTGATACGCATGCTGTGACACAATGCATGGCTTCCCCCTCATTTCTACTAACTGGGCTTAGTAGGGAATAAGGGGCTATAATCCTTGTATAACCCTTAATCCCTACTAACCCCCAGTAAGGCGAAGGATTGCCTTCCTTGGCAACAAATAGGGTTTAGGGTTTAGGGTTTGTCTTCCGGATGGGTACGCTGGACTCCCACGAAAGCCTGCGGCAGCCATGGCAGAATACATGTTTAGAGTTTAGGGTTTAGGTATTCTGCATCCTTCCCCGATGACTCCTCTGCACACAGTAGTCAACAGATAGCTGCAAGCAGCTTAGCTTTCACCACGGCTGGTATCTACGTTGCATCCAGCCTACTTTCAGAAGACGCCTAGGGTTGCTGTTAAGGAACTTTAAGTATTAAATGACCATATTGTGGGTGACTATATAATAGATGATAGAGTTTCCTTACTATAGGAACTTAATCTAACTTCCAGAAGCAGCAACCCAGACATGGGCACCTAAGCTGCTTGGCAGCTGAAATCTGCCCACGTCTCTGCTCTCCCTCCTTCGCTATCATGCCAGCCAGGTTCTTACGGTTTAGGGTTGAAGGTAAAAGACCTGGATGTATAAGTATTTGTTAACATCAGGCCAGCTACAAACCACCAAAATCACATAATCCCACCTTCAGGACTCATATATATTGGCTTTAAACCACAGGCCTGGCTTCACATGTTCCCTGTGTCTACCCTAAGCCCTAAACCCTGAACCCCAAACCCTAAACTCTACTATGCACAAACATCGTCCTCAGCATGCTAGGCCTGGGGGGGGATCCTAGAATGTAGCCCCGAATAGGGCTTGCTTGAACATTCCACGGGTCGTTTCCAAGATATCCTAATATACTATAGTAGTTTCAATTTGCTTTTCCATTATCCCTAAAGAACCTCTATACAACCCCAATATAACACCTGCAGACCCCCTATATACCTTCTATCAAACCTCATAAAATCTCCAGATATCCCCTAGATAACCCCTATACAACCCCGGTTTCTACGCATTGGTTTCGGTTTGGCCTGTGTGTGTGAGGGACTTGTTGGACCTTAGTCTGACTTAACCTTGAAACATACACCCTGAGACAGGTTTGGATTTTGATCTAGGGTAAACAAAATCAAAGAGCACTCTAAAAGGAGCCCTAGGAGGGTAAGTGCTCTTCGATTTCTTGGGTTTATATCCCTATTATGGTCATAAAATCCTAACCTGCCCTGAGATAATAGGTTAGGTTTTAGGTTGTAGGGCTTAGGGTTTAGGGTTTAAGGTTTACGGCTCAGGGCTTAGGGTTTAGGGTTTAAGGTCTACGGCTCAGGGTTTAGGGTTTAGGATTGAGGTTTAGGCTCATACAGGGATAATGGAAAAGAGCATGGAAACTACTATAATGTGCTATAGAAGGATTACGGAAAAAGAAAATGCCAACTACTATAGCGAGGTATAGAGAGAAATGGAAAAGAACATGGACAGTACGATAATGGCTTCTAGTCGTTTCCTTTATCTCTATACAACCCTAAACCCTAAACCCTTAATAGGTTCCATTTTCTCTTCCATTAATTCTGCATAAAACATTACGGTAGTTTCCATTTTCTTTTCCATTCTCCCTGTACACCATGAGCTTTAAAAGGGCCCGGGGTCATGCAGGCATTGAAATCAGCTCGGGAGGCTTAGCCGCACGCAAAAGATGAAGCCCCGACTCTCAAAACAAGAATAAGCCACGGCCGCGAAACATCATCTGAGCTATAGTCTAAACTCATAGTATCCCCCTTAATGACCCTTATAATACTCCCCTACATAATCCCCTATATAACCTCCTTTTAGGAGTTGAGGCTACAGTTAATCTGGAGCAATCCTTTCAGAATATGCTCTGACTCTAAGCGAATCAAAGAAGCTTCATCAATCGTTCAGGCTCAAGATTGTCCTTCGCATGGTGGATACATTACATGTTCAGTGGTTCTATGAGGCACTGTACGGACAGTATACCGAGGCAAGCTGGACAGTCCATTGCCAGTCTTGAAAGCTCATGAGTGATCATACGCATGTTTACTACGTCGGGTACATTCTGCTTGTCTACTTACAAACCTACACATGCTACATGAAGCTCCCATGAGGCTAGAACGATGAACGCCTCACCCGTACCCTACCCCCGACACGCCGAAGTTGGTGCAAAGCCCTCAGTCCAATAAATCTGGGTCCAGGCCTTGTTGTCGATCGTTGGATCCAAACCTTTGACCTGCAACTCTCGAGCACCTACTGAATAATAAGCATTGCAGGCCACTTCATCCCTAAACCCTAAACCCTGAACCCTAAACCCTAGGCCACTTCATAGAAATGGGTGCAGGGTTTCGCTGAGTCCACACATAGACACCATCCGACTGTGTGCAGGTACCAGCAGTTCAGAAACTCGCCCTATTGGGGTAATCTTAGGGTAATATTGGGCTTATATTGGAATAATGGAGAAGAAAATAGATGCTACTATAGTGTATTGGAGTTATACTGATACCATTTTTCAAATTTTGAGGCCATTCCATGCTCCTTCCAACATCCCTGCAAGGTCATACAACGAAGATGCCACAATGCTAGACATATAGGGCATATGGAAAAGAAAACGGAAACTACCATATTGTTGTAGGGGGTTACGAAAAATATCGGGGGAGATATTACAGTGGTTATAAGGTATAATGGAGAATCAGATGGAAAAGAAGATGGAAAATGAAATGGGAACTGGGATTATAGGGTAGTTTGTAGG
>CAJNIZ010042643.1:16215-34180 GCA_905231905.1 Symbiodinium pilosum | reverse complement strand
TGATTTTGACAACCGCCCATATAGGGGTTATACATGCCACCCTCCAGACTGCAGAGCATGCCTCATCTGAACACAGCCCTGCGTCGTGATGAACCAGGACAGCTGTTCATAAATCCCGCCATGGAAGCTACAAGTACCACTTGGTCCTGAAGTCCTCTTGATGGTTCTTAGTAGGGAATATGAGAACAAATTATGTAGGGGTTATATCGGAATTCTATTCCCTTCTTCCCTACTGAGAGCTAGTAAGTCTTGGGGGGAACCTGGGTTCTGAAAATCCAACGGGGAGGCAGCTGCGCACGGGGAACTCACATGCTGTTCCTACTGATTCTTAGTAGAAAATACATCATGTTGTGTTTAGGGTGTAGGGTTACTATTTTAGGCTTATACAGAGATTAAACTTCCTTATTCCCTGCCCGGAATCAGTAAGTATTGCCATGTATGACTCTCGGCACATGAGAACAACCAGCCGGCAGGACGAAAATGTTGCTGGCGGTATTCCTGCGCTTTCCGTCAAGGCACGGAACCCTAAACCAAAAAACCTAAGCCCGGGAGGTCAAGTCTGGCCCCTATAAGTTTGGGGATTATACTAGAGTCCAATATACTATGTAATTCTGATTATCGTGGGCCCCCAAAAGGTAGCCCTAATTTTGGGAAACCCCCAAGTCAAGCCTTATAAGTCGACGAGCGCTTTGGCTCCAGCATTTCGGGTTAACTGTCGTATTGTTACATCCTTTTTGTTGTTGTTACTATTCTTTTAAATGACTGCTATTACTATTACTACTACTATTACAACTTTGTTTGAGAAGCAAAGGAATCCTTCAAGAATCTCCCACACAGGTTGGGTGACTGCCCACCAGGGACTATTGTAGGTATATTAAGGCCCTACTACCTCCATGTTGGGTGGATCTGAAAAATAGATCTCGTATCTAAGCCCATGATAACCCCTCTATACTCCCAATAGAATTTCCGATATGGTCCTAGGAGATATATTTCTTAGATCGCTTTGGGGGTCTAGGTTACTATAGGGGGTGACCCTAAAACCTAAACGCTAACCCCAGACCCTAAACCCTAAACCCGAAACCCTACACCCTAAAACCAAGGAGCTATTACTATGCAGGGGATTGACCCAACATACAGGACCCTGTAGTCCTCAAAAAGACGGAGACATGGACTGGCTGGGCCAAGGCAAAGATTCGAACAATGGAACGGGGTTTAAGGTTTAAGGTTTAGGGAACAGTGGAACATAATCATATGGGTTGTTCTCAAAGATACTGGCCCCTTTGGCTCATAGATTCTATTCTGGCACCTAAAATTTAGGGGTACCAAAATGGGACTCTAATTTGGGGAACTGCCCATATGTATTAGAATACCCTGAACCCTAAACCCTAAGTCCTTTACCTTATACCCTAAACCCTAACCCCCGTCTGGTGCATCATGACAATGGACATCAGTTCAGTGCTTCTGGCCTAGGCTTTGTGGCTTGTAAGAGATTGCGGGCTATCTGGGGAGGTATAAGGGTTATATAGGAATTATATAGGAATCCTACAGGGTTATATAAGGCTATATAGGAATAATGGAAAATAAAATGGAAACTACTACTCAGGGTTTAGGGGTTAGGGGCGGACCCATGCCTGTAGGCGCGGTTTTTAGGGTCTATAGAGTTCATGGGTTTAGGGTTTAGGGTTTAATTAGGGTTTAGGGTGTAGGGTTTAATTTGGAGTTAGGGTTCAGAGTGTGACTTTGACCTCGCCGGTCAAGAGCTCGGTGCTTGCCGGATCCGCCCTGGAACCAGAAGGTGCTGAGTCCGTGCCACACGGGCCGAAGCTTTGCCGCTGCTGCGGCTCCCACTCCGCCAAGTCTTTCACGAGACGGGCACGGAACTGTTCCGGCTGGCGTTGGATCCACCTCAGGCAATGGCTTTGGCGCCCTCCAATGGTTCACAACAAATGCATTGGCCCACAGTATGGATCCCAGTATACGATATGCCTTACTATGGGGACCTCCAGCATGGCACCCCTAATTTTAGGAAACTCCCGCTTAAGCATGCAACTTCTCCTTGAAGCCCTACATGCGCTTCACGTGAAATCACCTAACTGGCGCGATGGCATGATAGTTTTCATAAATGGGATACATGGAGGGGGGAATGACATGGACCCGAAAATGCTACCAACCTTACTACGGCCCAAACCAGCCCCTGACCTCAAAAATCAGAGCCTGAAACCCTTAACCCTAAACCCTCAACCCTTACAGTTTAGGGTGCAACCTTTAACCCTAAATATTTAGGGCTTTAGGGCTTAACCTTCACCCGGAACCCTAAGCCCTTTAGGGTTTAGGGTTTAAGCCCAACCTTGAAGCCCGGTTGTTGTTCCTGGAACCTCAACAATGGAGAATTGCATGGAAAGCAGAGTTTGGGTTTATGGGCTTTAGGGTTTAGGGGGTTTAGGGATTTAGGGTTTAGGGGGTTTAGGGATCTAGGGTTTAGGTGATTTAGGGAAAATGACATGGAAGCTGAGGTTAAAGAGGATCATAGCAACTTTATATGCGGTGAAAAGGAGCTTTTACCTACCCCACCCCCTATAAGAAGGAACCTATAGCTCTCCCATGACTCTAAAAGGATCCGAATTCCAGGGCCTGGGGTAATTCAAACCCTTTTATCAACCCTAAACCCTAAACCCCACACCATAAACCCTGAACCCCAAATCCTGAACCCTAAACCCTCAACCTAAACAGTTAGCGTCCTCCTGCGTTCCGGATCTCTCTGGCTCCACATCACACGGCATGGTTTACCCTGGGGCCATGATTGGGGTGGTGCCGCCCAAAAAGACATACTAGGGGTTAGAATGGAATTTGAATTTGGGGTTTAGGCTTGGGGGTTTAGGGCTTTGGGTCAGTAGGGAATTAGGGTAGATAGGGGTAATATAGGGCTATACAGGTAGTTGAGGATTTATGGCTTAGAGTTAGTAGGGAATTAGGTTAGATAGGGGTAATGAAGGCTTCTATGGGGCATTGAGGGTTTAGGGTGTTTGTAGGGTTTAGGGTTAGTATGGTTGGTTTCCCGGATAAGCTTTCGGGTTAGGAACGCAAAGGATTTGTGGGCTAAGCTGGGACGAGAAGTCTGTTCTGTAAGTTTGGCGTTCATACCCTAAACCCTAAACCCTATATTATATTCATCCCCTATATACCCCCCCTTTTTTGAGTTCGGACTATAGGTTCAGCAGCTTGCTGGGAGGTTCTGAAGTCTCAAACTGTGTCAGGATTGCATTGATGTCTTACAGGGTGCTACTGATGATGCTACTGTTGGTGAGTAGGACCGCGAATGGCTAGTGGTATGACGATTATGGTAGAAGCGATGAAAATAATCATCATTGAGGCTTACCCTCAATGGCCAATAACACACGATCATGCTAACGAAACTTTTTGAAAATAACTTTCAATGTCTCATCTCGTGTTTTATTGGTGCGGACGATGATCATGTGATGCTGTCTTGACGCTGCAACAGCCTGCGTCACAGACATACGATAGCAATGAACAATGTCGACATAACCTGGTACTGACATAACTCAGTACTACATGAAGGACATCGTCACTGTACTCATCTTAGGACTTAGACCAATCCCCCTGTACGGTGTTGAGCCTATACAAGGATGAGATGGCTACCAATTTGAAAGAGGTGCGTCTTCCAAACCCCGTTCTGTTATGAAGAGAATGTCGCCTGACTAGCATTTACAATCCAGAAATGCACGATACAAATGTGGCCGTCGACTTTCGCATTATAGCCTCCATGTCCAGCTTTGTCTAGGGCTTCTGCAAATGCCTTCCAGAAATGTCTTTGTTTTATAGCGGCGGAACCCTCAACCCCCAACCCTAAATCCTAATCTCCAACCCCCTAGAGCTTAAAGGCCTAGATCCTCAAACCCTAACGCCTAGACAAGAACCCCCTTAACCCTCAACCCCTGAACAACTACGCCCCTAAACCTCTAAACCCCTAAACCCTCAAACACGAAGCCCCAGCCTTAATGCTCATGTAGTTCAGCGTTTCAAGCGCTCGCTCGGCGTCTTGTACGCTGTAGTAGTTGACGTACCCGTAGCCCAGAGACCTTTTTGGGATTAGGGAGTGCTTGGGTCTGGGGTTTAGAGTTTAAGGTTTCAGGTCTAGGGTTTAGGGTTCAGAAAATGGTGTGTAGGCTTTTGCGCACAAGCTTTGGCAGAGAGGCTAATCGTATACCATTTTGAGTTGCAGACATGGGGCCCGAAGGTCCCGAGCTTGCGGGTCGCGTAACCAGAATGGTTTAGGGCTTAGGGTTTAGGGGGGATTGGATAAGATGTTCGGAGGCTTCGTTGGGGCTATGGATTTATGGCTTCAGGTTTTTTTAGGCACGCTGCAACTTAAATGAGAGTCACACCCATAGCCCCGAGGCACTGGAAGAGGCTACATGCAGGGCATTGCTAAGATCTTGAAACCCTGAACCCTAAACCCAAAGAGATTAGACAAAGACTCATATGCGCTTGACTGTTTGGCTTTCGGTTTCTTCCTCAATAGAGAACAAGCTTGAGGGTTGGGAAATGATGTTTCCTAGGTTCTGCCTTAAAGGTAGTAAAAGGAAATATGAACTCAATGTATGATCATGCTACTGAAAATTGGAATTGGTATGTCAATGTAAATGATGCATATCTACATCTATATACGCTCGTGAAACCAGATGATAGGACCGGATGCAGGCGCGGGCTTCACGGCTTTGAATATATGGGTTGGACAGCTTGCATCCATGTGTTTTGGATCCCAGGGCATTGCCCCGAGCCAGGCAATTGCTGAATGAACTATTGATTTCTGTTGCCCACGTGGGGCCGCGGGAGATCAATATAGCTCTAACAACTTATTCGGGTCCCGGATCATCTATTATCAAGGGGCGGGGCCGCTGTTTGTTTTTTAGTTGGGGAAGCGATCGTGTCTCTGGCAGCGAAATCTAGGTTTGGGTACTTCTGATCAGCGTCTCCCTGTACAATTTTTAAATCGAAACCGCCATTCTACCCATCCCCTGGGAAGATCCCTGTTGCATCTGAAAGAAGAGGGCCTCAAGGTAGGACTGCGGATTCCTGAAAACCCTAAACCCTACGATTTAAGGTTTACGGGTTAGGGTTCGGGGCTTAAGCTCTCAAATCTAAACCCTTAACACCCCAAACCCTAAACCCTAAATGGTCTAATGAGGCTATATGAGGTCTACAAAGGCCTCCTTTAACGGTATCCAGCTGACAACGTTCCACCCGGCGGTTTAGGGTTTAGGGTTTCCTGGAATAATACTAGTAATATGAATCTAAAGTTGAAACCGTGGGCCCCTAGTATGGGCCCTTTGCCCTGGGATCCTTCTACACTTACTATACACCACATACGCTAGTTTCCCAAAAGAGGCCCCCATATAGATCCCAAAATACTATAGTCCTTAACTATAGGGACCCCCCAAAAGGTACCCCTGAGTTTAGGAAACCCTCATATGTACCCTCAAAGGTCCAAGGAATGAGATCAAGCTTCGTAGCCACCCATATGAGCTAATGTCTAAACTCCTAGTACACCCCCCCCCTAGTAAGCCCCTACAATATAGGGTTTAGGGTTTGGGCTTCAGAGTTTAAGGTCTAAACTCCTAGTACCCCCCCTTGGTAAACCCCTATACCATAGGGTTTAGGGTTGAAGGTTTAGGGTTTGGGCTTCAGAGTTTAGGGTCTAAACTCCTACTATCCCCCGTAATAAGCCCTATAAGGTCACGTATATATCCCGCCTTTCAGGAGTTTAGACAACACCCCCAATGTAAAGACACAAGCTTTTAAATGGCCTTGTCATCAGCACATGGGGCTTGCAAACATGGAGGCCTCCCTGATACACCCCAAGATATTTGGTAAATTGAATCCTTGTTACAGGAGCCAAAAAAGGAACCCTAAACCCTAAACCCTGAAGAAACCCTAAACCCAAAACGCTTAGCCCGTCTTTGTAGAAATACCCATGTTGAGGAAAAGACTTGCGGGTTGCATTGTCGCGACACACGCGGCAGGACCTGAATGCTTACTCACGTCTTACTCGCACTAGTTTAGGGTTAGGGTTTAGGGTGTAGATTTCAGGGTTTAGGGTCTAGAGTTCAGGGTTAAACAACACCCTCTGTTTAGGGTTTAGGGTTTATAGGGGTATGTAGAAGGACGGAGAAGAAATTGAAAACTACTATATCATTTGAGGTCTTTGAAGGGATTCCTTATTGAAGAACCTCATCGGCAGAGGCCGTGGCTTACTTAGCCCACATTACCCTAGGAAGAAAAACGATCCTTTTTACATAAATACAAGGAAGCCCATACCCAAAAAGTATGAAGGATCCCAAACAATGATCCAGCTTAGGGCTCAGAGTTTAGGGTTCATGCGCGCACCTTTGAAAGGTGTACAAATGATGACCAACTCTTCTACGCCCCGAGATGTAGAGTGATTCAAAAGGACCTCTGAACCCTAACGGAGCCTCACTAAAGTTACTATAACGAGGAAACCCCTGTATATACTATATACTCATATTATTGTAAGCTAAACTACCTTCCTTAACAAGTAAACAGTAAGGGGCCCCTGGTCAGTCTCTGGTTTGGAACCTGTCTGGTGGAGGATACAAGACTTCGTTTCGCACTTTAAAGGGATGGTGCATTAGGCACCCGTAAACCCTCAACCCTAGACCCTAAACCCTAGGCTGTATAAACCCTAAACTGCAAGCCGCTTAGCTCATGGGTTCCCTGGTATAAGGTTTAGGGCTTAGGGTTTGGGGCTTAGGGTTTAGATTCTAGGGTTAGGGTTTAAGGTTTTGGGGCTACTTCCCTCAGAGGTTCTCCCTTCATCGTACTTGATTAAGCTTATGCAGGATTAGGGATTGGGGTTAGGGTTTAGGGTTTAGGGTAAGTGTGGTTAGTTTAGGGCGAACTTCCCGGGGTAGTAACGGGGGATGCCATGGGGCCCATGATGTTGAGTTGCATCTCCAAAGTAATTACCAAATATGCCAAGGCAGAGAAAGTAATGAGCGAGAATCAGAAAGGCTTCTCAGCTTTCGCCAAACGCCTCTTGCTCAACCTGTGTAGACCATACGTCCTGTGAAGCGCAGCAGTAGCAGGCTTTGACACATCTATGAGTCGAGTTATGTCATGCTTGCATGGGGAGCAGCGTAAGGAAACCTCAGAGGACAGGATCAGATAGATCACAGATTAGGCAGCCGAACTCACAACTTCAAAAGCAAAATAGCGAAGCGCACAACAAACATCCACCACGGTTGAAACTGAACTGCCCTGTATGACTTGAAGAGAAACAGAGATGGAGCTGAAAAAGACGACTTGAGCCCTACCTGGACGAGTTTACGCTGCTCCGCTTCTGCGGCACCTGGCCTGACTCGCATCCTGTAGCGTCGCTATCTTAATACTTACAGTGCACCTCCAGAATACCACCCGCATAATAGAGACGCGCAAAGGAGCATAAATCAACTTCAGAAAGCCCCAAAGACTCATCATCATCATCATCTGAACCATTGGCTATACTTCTAGTATCCTCCTTAATGACCCCCATAGTAGCCCCCTAAGTAACCCCTCTATATACCCCCCGACAAGGGCTTCTTTAAACCGACTTGGAGGCTCGGGGGCCTTCTTACGTAGATTACCACTTGAAATGACTCGGGTTATGACATGGCTAACTAGGTTGGCCTTTGGAACCCTTTGAAAAATAAATGTATATAGGGTCCTTATGAAGCAAGTTAGGGAAAATATTTAAGTATCCCAAAGGCCAACCCAGGTAAGAACTGGGGTTCTTACATGGCTGTTACGACTGACCCGCCCTAAACCCTAAACCCCTAAACCCAAGCCCTCCAAGTAGGGACCCTTTGTCTGAGAATCGCACGCGACATTGCCAGCCGAACTGAAGGCTTCGTACAACGTCGCCTGGCAATGATTTGGTCTTTCAGGCCGGAGAGCTCTGTTTCAACTTAAGCGGTTACATACAATCTAAGGGTTATCAAGGGGGATGGTAGGAGTTTAGACTGTAGCTCTTTTAATGTCTGATAGTGTAGAAGCCCAGATACCCAAAAGAATGTGTTAGGGTGCACTGTACTGTAACTATGTAGGGTTATAAGAGAACAGGGCTGGTGATTGCTCATGCTTCTACAGTATTGGGCTTAAGGGATTCGGGAGCCTAATGCAAGCGGGAGCCGTTTCCAAGGACGTCTATCTCTCTCTCTCCCTCCCTTTTCTCTGTCTCTCTCCCTCTTCCTCTCTCTCTCGCTCTCCCAAGCCTTACATCCTACCGGCCAATTTAAAAGAGGAAGACATCTGTGCATGCTCTCAAAGACCGGTCCTGTCTGAGGGTCCGGAACCGAAGCTGCCCCACAACATGTTTTCAGCTGTATGCAGACCGTATTAATGAGGGCTTCAGACTCACCTATTAACAATAATAATAGTAGCAACAGTAATAGTTGTAACCATAATAATAGTAGTAATAGGAATCATATTACAGAGGGCTTCAGAATCACCTGTGCGATTTTCAGGCCTGTTTGAGGTACCCTCTTCTATAACTATGCAAGGAACCTAGGATCACACATCTAAATCGGACTACCCAGCCTATGGAATTGTGAGGGGTGGCCAAGGAATTCACCTCTGGAGTACAAAAACCGTCTACCGCAAGCACTAGTTCAATACAGCCGAAATTTCACAAAAGGCTTCGAGAACAAGGGATTCTTCGAGCGTGTGGACTGACTGCGGGTTGCTAAAGCCAAAACCCTTTGCCCTCAACCCTATAGCCCCCCTTAAGTAGATAGAATAGGGCTTTGGGTATATGTATAGTAAGATCCCCATATTCTATCTACTTAAGGGCGACTATAAACCCCAAACCCCGTGGTAACTGGTGAAGCGGCGAGCGGTGATCTTATGAACCTTTTGGCCACAGGTGGTAGTTTCCCGAAACGTGCCCCTAATTTTTGGAAACCCGCAAGTCTTACCATGAAAACATGTGCTTTGCTATGCGAGCTATAGTCCAAATTCTTAGTATCCCCCCTAACAGCCACTATAGTCGTCCCCTATATAACACCCTTTAAGAAGTTTAGACTATAGCTCATGTGTTTTCAGTCTTTTTCCGCTTAAACAACCATCTGGGACTCATCGGGCTTGACCATCTGCACAGCAACTTTGCCAGTGGTGTGCCCCATGAGTGACTGATTGAAGGCTTTCACCTCAGGTCGCAAGGCTTGGCGTCTGGGGTCGGGGGTCTAGGAAGATATGGTTTAGGGTAGGGTCAGGGTTTGAGGTCCCTGGCCTTCCAAGTAACAGTCGATCATGAAGAAAATTCGAAGGACTTGGCATATAGTATACGTAATACGTACCATCCATGGCGTGGCAGCATCCAAGGAAAATCGTCAATCCTTGGTGTCTGGGGTTTAGGCGTCAAACACACCAGCATGTTTTCCCAAAACGGTTCAATGACAATTCAAAATAGTTCCGACAGAGACCCGAAACACCTTACTCCCTAAACCTTATGCCTTGCAAGTATCTTACACCTGGGGGATCAGAGTATGATTCAGCTCCCCTTTCAGAAAAAATGAGGCCTGCCCAAAGCCTACGTATATGACCCCTGCTGACCGTAGCTAGAACCACACAGCATACAGTCGCCTTAAATAGATAGAACAGGTGGTTTATGGAGATCTTGTTCTAATATGCCCAAAGACTTATTTTATCTACTTCAGGGAGACTATACATGCTGAACCCAGGCCCTTCCCCAGGCCCCAACAACCTACGTTTCTTTTGATCTAACTCCTGTTAGAGGACTTTTCGAACCTGACAAGTGTCAAGTGCGCCTGCCCAGCTACGGAAGGCAAAGTGAACAACTGCAGTCCAAGGCCCCGAACAAAAAACCCAAGAAACCTAACCCCAAAGGGTTTAGGGCTTGGGGTTTGGAGGGTATAACTCAAGAGCATGAACTTTTAACCCTAGACCCTTGACCTTGAACCCAACAAAGTTACAATGTCTTCCTAACCTACGTTCAATTGTACGTATGATGCAATCATAAGCTGCCGTCCTAATATGCTGATAACCGAGTTTTAAGTGAAATCATGCAGGATCATACTTGCCCAGTACCGAGAGGCCAAGCGGCAATGTCTTCTACAAGCCGTATGTACCCATAGGTGGCTCCAATAGCAACTATGACCCCCTCATATACCCATTCTGCGAACTGCCCACATGGGTAACTCCTCTCGTGCAATTGCCTTACATACTGCGAGCAAAGTGACCATGTCTTTCAAACGCGGAGACCAAAACCCCAATCTCAACATTCTAAACCCTAACTTAACCCTAAACCCCAAACCCTAAAACCATAAACCCCAAGCCCTAACCTTGAGCCCAGGCAAAGTGGCAATGTCTTCCAGGCCATAGGTCTGATCGATATGAACCTTCAGTTTGCCTTGATCCACCATTGAGGCGACCTCCGAGGATTTTGTTTGGAAGGGGGGGGGGGGCTAGGGATTCTATACGGCTTAGGGTAGGTCCTTTTAAAGGGTTATAGGGGTTCTATAGGGATGTAGAGTGATTTGGGGTTTATGTTTGGGGGTTTGCGGTTTAGGGCTTAAGGTAGGGAAGGGACTTTTCTTGTGGGAAGTTTTACCTAAACCCGTGTTGGCACATCCGTATGGGAGCTTGAAAAAAACCATATGGACCTGAAAATTCTTTCCTGTTCCCTGGGATTTCGCGGGTCCCTAGGATAATAAGGGTTTCGTGGTGCATCGCCTCCTCTATTTGGAACCCCCAGGCAGGCTGGCTGCAAAGATATCGTCCTCAAGGGGTTTAAGGGAGGTTGGAAACGTTCATCTTTCGGGTTCCTATTACAGACTGCAGCTTTGCATTCCTTTTTGGGCTTCACTCTACTAAAATCTGGAACATGCTCGCAAAAATAACCAGAATATGAGGGATAACTAGGATCTGTCCGTGACTGATACTGCTTCTAAGTATCATCACTGAGCCCTCCTGGCCCTGAACCCTATGCTACTAAGTCCCCCTTGACTCTTCAAGAAGTGGCTTCGCGAAATGAGATGGGGGTATCCTAAACCCTGAACCCCAAACCCTAAGCCCCTAAAATGCGTGGCAAGTTTAGGCCCGGTGGCGGCATCAATCTTCTGATGTTCTGAGCAGCTTCCAACCTTAGCTAAAGTGGCTCTCGGCGTTCTTGTAACCTCACAGTAGGTTGTAAGGACTACATCGGGTTTTAGGATTTAGGGTTTAGGGCTGAAAAGGAGTATATATAGGGAGAATGGAAAAGACGCTGGAAACTACTACTAACCATGGGGATCTCAGAAAGTGCCAGTTCCTGTATCTATCTACCCCCAGTTGTGATATACTCCTAATTATGGGGACTCCCAAGACAGTCATAGGACTCCAAAGTCATGCCGCTTCGGCTTGGGTGCTGCTTGAGATTTGGGTTCTGCTTGAGTTGTGCCGAAGCAGCACGCAAAAGGGAAGCGGAACGGTGGCTGAAGCAGCACGCAGTGGTGTTTGGTAGGGGTACAGTCAGCTTTTGCAGAAGAAGGCAAGTTAAAGCTGAAAAGCAAAATCACTTGCATAAGTGCATGCTGCTTCAGCTCCGGTTCTGCTTCATTTTTGGGTGCTGCTTGCGCGCGTGTGAAGCAGCACGCAAAAGTGAAGTGGAACGGTTCCCCAAGCAGCATGGGTACGGAGGCCTATGAGACAGGGGCCCAACAATTCTTGAAAACCCAAAAGTTGTGAAGTCAGGGGTTAGCGTTGAGGCCCTGAACCCTAAACCGCGTCACTTACCTTGGGCCACCCAACTTTGAAGTCGTCACAGATTTGTCCATGGAGCTTGTTCTATCTAGCCTTCAGCATAGGGTCTTGGACCCTGCGAAACTACGCGGCACTTAGGGCCCCGACAAAGGGTTAATCCTTAGGTATCTATCATAGGAGTTTAACGGAATGCCAAAGGTTTAAGGGTCGAAGGTCGAAGCTAAGTCCCAACGAGAAAAGCAGGACAAGGACGGGACGACTGTCTATGTAATGTGGCCCGGCAACCCACACTTAACCCCGTGGGACTGCTGACCCTACACCCCAAACCCTACACCTTGAACCCTAAACCCCAAACCCCAACCCTTAAACCCGATCCAGCAACGCACAAGGGCGCATACTGCCGCACGTCGGGTCGGCGAAGTCTGGTCCCAGCGGAGGCCTTTCCGCCCTGAAGCAACCTTGTCGGGGTTTAGGGTTTAGGGTTTAGGGTTTTAGGGTTTAGGCCTTGAAGGGAGTCCAGGGCTTATTCAGCTTTGGGTTTAGGGTATAAGGTATAAGGTTTGGGGTATAGGGTGTAGGGCATGATGGATAGGGTTCAGCGCGTAGGGGTTAGGGTTTAGGGTATATGGTGTTGGCAATAGGCTTTAGGATATAGGATCTAAGTAACCATCTCTCAGGGAGTTGGGACAACAATTATTGGTACATCCCTTCTGGCTGTCTGAAAAAGACCGGGCCTTAAGCTAGTCTTTGTTCAAAGCATTCAGCACAAGCATGTAAGAAAATTGCCATTTTGTCCATGTTTTAGGGGGTCTTGGCTATGATTTGATGATCTAGCTGCGAAGTCCATATGGTGGTGGTGGTGGTTAGTAGGGAATGGATACCTCCATATAGTCCCCGTGTATTCGTCTCCGATATAATCTCCAAATCATTCCTCTAGCAGTTCCCAAAGCAAATCATTGGAAGATGATCCGTCCTCCACGAAGATCAGAGAAGGCCTATAGTCCCCCTCAAGTAGGTAGCATATGGCTTTGGGTATCTTACAATAAAATCCCAGATACCTCATATTCTACTTACTTCAGGGGGACTGTAGACCCTAAACCCTCAACCCTATGCCCGGCCCTGAGCCCCATGAACCCCTAGGCCAGGCTAAAAATGACACAATTCATTTCGGCCTCTTCTGGGTCTACGATACCGCCTAGGGGTCTAGGGGTTTAAGGGAAGTATGAAAGGACTCACGTTTTTATCTTCCTTCGTAGGCTTCATACTCTCATGTTGTAGTCTCTTCGAAGTACCTTATCATACTATACCGTAGTTATACAATTAGGGTGTAGGGTTAGGGTTTAAAGGTTTTAGGCTTGAGGGTCTAGAGTTTTAGGGCCTAGGGTTAGGGTTTCAGGAGGAACCTGTAACCATGAGGTGATAAGGCCGTGTTCCACCATGATCCGCGTGATGGACAACGCAGCTAGGACAATAGAGAGGCCTTAAAAATATCAATGCTGTTCCCTGATAACCTTCACAAAGCTCTAGTATAATATACCCCCAAGACCCTATCTCCTGCTACTTGCCCTAAACTCTGAACCCCTAATCCCAAACCCTAAGCCCCAAACCCTACACCACTTTCGGACTCAGGATCGTTCTGGGCTCCGGACGTCACAAAACTACCATGCTCCTTGATGAGATCGAAAGCATGATCTCCTTGCAAGACCGCATTCAAGGCTTCGCATTCAGGATCACTCAGAGCTTTTGCGTTTACAGTCCCCCTTAAGTAGATAGAATATGGCTTTGGGTATATTCTAATAAGACCCCCATATACCCCATATTCTATCTACTCAAGGGGGACTATAGGCTTTCAAAGACCCCCAAACCCTAAACCCTTTTCAAGGTTTGCTGGCTTGGGGCTCAGGCTTTAGGAGGCAGAACCATCATGCTTTCAGAGCAATAATTCAGGTTCGGTTTGGTCATGCATGCCAGGAAGCACTAATGCCCAGCATCCCTCAAACAATCTCAAAAAACGAAGGCGCGTAACGTCAGAATTGCTGAGTTCCGCGCCCCAAAAAGATTAACCATAGTTAACCTTGCTATTTCGACGTAGAATATATGAGCCACCAAGTACTCAGAGGATTTCTACGCAGCTGCTAACAAGACAAAACATGAAACTCATTCTCCCTGACTCGTGTCCGTTTCACATGGCCTAGATGCGCTTCCAGGTTAGCTTGGGGGAGCTACTCAGCAGAGCCAAAAAAAGCCCAATCAAGACTACTGTCTGTCTGGCTGTCATACTATCATACTTACCCGCATGTCTCAGCCACCTTACAAGCAATAGTGGCTTTCACACACCTCCGTAGAAATCACTGCTAACCCGAATCCTGCACCCTCCAACAAACCTGGAGCCCCACGTAGAGAGTGGGCCTTATAGGGATCTACACCGATTATCAGTACCGCTATAACTACTCTGAGCCTCCAAGCTAGGCCTAGTCCCCAAACATTAAACCCTAATCCACTAAACCCTGGTTTAGGGTTTAGGATTTAGGCCCAAGAACCCTGAATCCCTGAACGCGACACCCTCAGACCCCAACAGTTGGTCTCCTGTGCCATCAAGGCCAACGCAGTCGTAGACCACATCCACAGATTTGTGCGCAAGAACATCATAGTAGTTCTGCTTGTGGTAATCCTTCGTGGCTCGGCGCTCTGTGCAGAAAAGGGGTTTGCGTCACCCGAACCACAAAAAGCAGGACCCCTGCATAATCATCAGACCATGATGGGGTCCTAAATTTACTTTGGGGCTAGGGCTGAAGCTTGCAATGCCGAATGGAATAGGGCACCCAGTACCCCGGAAGAGGGTGGTACTTAAGCATAGAAGGGGCTCACAACCCCATGCGCAGCATTACATCCCATGCCGGTCACATTCCGGCAGCAATCCTAGCGTTTTCGGCCATTGATGTTGCGAAGCGCCGATACGGGTATGCCTCAAAATCATCCGTGTATAGTTTAGGGAAATACCCATATTATAATGCCTAGCGCTCGGATCGCAGGCTGAGTCAGGTGGAGGCATCGTGCTCAGCAGGGTTTAGGAGTTTAGGAGTTAGGGTTTTGGGGGCCGCTATGGAACCCCCATAGTAGCCCCCATAACCCGTTCCCCCACCCCCATTCTCAAGTAGGCTGAGGGTCGTTTGAATACACGTTAGTTTCCCGAAATAGGGTGGTTTTCAGTATAGACCCCACAATACTATAATCCTTATAATTGGGACCCCCAAGCCCCAAACCCTTAACTTTAAACCCATTACGTATTAAGTATCTGTGACTCGCCAAGAAACTAGGCAGGTGCTAGTTCTTGAAGTACCTGTCCGCAAAAAGGCCATAAGTTAGGTAGCTTCCCTTTTTGCGTTACATCTTGGGCACTGCCTTCAGCCTGTAAATGCCTGTATTAGGGGTCATATTAAGGGCTGTATGCAGCCATACTATAAATGTCATCCAGCTGTTACAGAGTGGGGCAGCACCCCAGTTCAATCTCCCTGCAAGGACATGCATTCTGTAAACCCTAAATCGCGAACAAGGACCTTCTGAGCAACCCCTATGTGTCAGGCATGGAAGAGCCAGCCCTTTAGTCGAAACTGGGCGGTGCCCCAGCATCAAAACCTGCACTTCGCTACACAGACATGGGTGTTGGGGTTAAACCCTAAAACCCTGAACCCTCAACCCTAAGCCTGGTTCGTCATTAGGACGCCACAAGTCTGAAAACGACACGCGCGCATATTCAGTTTTTGGCGTCTTTCCTGCCTGACAATCAAACAAGTCCGGACATGCGTTGGACCAACCGAGGGTCGATGACTTGATCCGCGCCAATCTCCCGGACGAAGTCCTTACTGCTTTGAACGCGGGAAGTTGCTCTAAGAATGCGTCCAGCGTTCGAGACCTAGATGTATGTTACGACTTTGGATTTAGGGCACAGGGCTAAGGCTAATAGGTGTTCAATGTAGTCATCAGAAATTCCATTCCCTTGTACTTGCAATCTCTCTATAGCGATACTAACCCTTGACCCTAAACCCTACAGCCCGGAACCCCAAACCCTAAACCCTATAGAAAGCCCTAAATCCCATAGCCCAAAATCCTAAACCCTATAGCCCTGAACCCTAAACCCTATATATAACCCAAAATCCTAAATCCTTAGCCCGACACCATCCCACACCGCTCAGTATGCCCCAAACCCGCTTCTCATGATTCGTGGGCCTCGGACTGAGGGTTTCGGGATTGAGGTCTGGAGTTGAGGGTTTAAGGTTCAGGGTTTAGGGTTTGGGGATTAATGTTTGCGGGGTTTCAGGGTTCTAGGCATGGGGTCTAAAATTAACTGTCTCGGGGGTTCAGAGTGTGGGTGGAGGTGTTGGGATCTCATGTGACCCACTATCGGCCCACACTTCACACTCAAAAACACTTTTCCCTGTGCAGGCAAAGGGGTAAAGGCACAACCGGAAACCCAAACCCTAAACCCTAAACCCCTGAACCCTAACCCAGAAAAGTGAAAGAAATCTGCGAATGGCAAACTGAGAGTCTGTGTGCGTGGAAGAGCAGGTGGTAATGACCCAGGCCGCACCCATGGCCTACGGGGATAATGTGTCATGTCGAACGCACTACTACTACTGCTGACACTACTACTACTGCTGATGCTGCTACTACTACTAATGATAATAAGAAGAATAAGAGTGAAGCTACTAATACCACTGCTGAAATATGTGTTACTACTGCTGTTGTTATTAATTATTACTCCTGCTATTATTGTTAGAGTTTAGGGCATGGGGTTGAAGGTGCAAAGTCCAGCGCTTATAAGGGTTGAGGGTCTAGGCGTAAGGGCTTTGCGGTTAAGATCTAAGAACTAGAGCTTCGGGCTCAGAGATTCACGGTAAAAGCTGAGAGGCCGGAACTATAAGGTTCTCAAAGCCGGGGGGCCTTTGGGACCCTAGGAGCTAGGGTTCAGGGTTAGGGGTGTATGGGAAGTGTATTGTGAATTGTGGGCGCCGAAGGCATGGCTTTTGTTAGAGAATGCCTAAGCTGGCCCCATACATGGGCGACCCCAAAATGAGGACCAGTTCTTCCCTAAAAACCCTACAAGTCTCCCAATATGGGCCCCTCTGGGATCTCAGAATTGTCATGAAAAGCACGAAGCAGAGCAAGACGTCGCTCTCGGCCACAATCAAGTTCCATGACATGCACCTCAATTGCGCTCAAAACCGCCCGACGTTGAGTCGCTCGAGTGGCTTGACCAAAGGTTGCGGTGAGACTGCGCAAAATGCGATAGGCGATGAGTAGGATGAACCGAATGTGCGCAATGAGCGTTACGCCGGTGACGAGCCCATGTCGATCAGCGCGAAGGTTCTCAAAAAGCTCGTCACAATGCACCTCCGGGACGGGGCACTCACAGAGAGTGTCCAAAAAGCCCGACAAGGCGCGTACTTCAGAATGATGAACCAACTTGAACCAGGGGTCGGAGACATCTACACAGAAAACCAAATACTTGTAACACAAGCTCAATATGTACACACGCTAATGAGACGCTTGCATCACACCAGGGTTCCGTAGGTTTGCGAAGAAGGGGGTTTCAGTGCCATGGGATGTTCAATGGTCAAGTATTTGGTGGTGGGAGCGCTGTTTAGGCTTGGCGAGCTTTTGGTTGTTGACGGCTTGAAGTAATCATGTACACCTGGTTAACTAGTACGAATGGAGTTCTAGGTCATCAAGCACTAGAGTTGCATAAACGTTACAAATGAACAATATCGGTCAGTGTTCAAGCTTCTGCAGTAGGTTCTCTCAAGTCCAAAGTGTTCTGCACCGAACCCCCTTCCCTAAACCAGACGCTGTCTTCGCTAAACCGTGATCCACAAACCCTGACTACGCTAATCCCAAAATGGGAGTTGAGCAAAACAACTCCGGTGCACAACAGGTCCATCATGCTTGGTGGTGTACATCCTCCAGAACTATAGGATCCCCAAATCCTATTGTGTACGGTTTAGGGTTCAGGGTAGAAACTACTATTCTGAATCTATCTGAAGTTGTGCAAGATTTCGGCCTAAGGGAAAGGGGTAACCAAATGCACCGCAATCATGTCCGCGTAATCTATGTGCAAGCCCCCTGCATGCCACCAATGTCCTACACACTTTAAACTCCAAACCCTACATCCTAAACCCTAAACCATACATCC
>CAJNIZ010042642.1:50285-62063 GCA_905231905.1 Symbiodinium pilosum | reverse complement strand
TAAGGTTGAAACATGGGCCCCTAGCATGGCCCCTCAGAGTGCTTCTAGGCAATTTGGAAGCATGGTTGGGGTTCGAAGATTTGTGCGAGGGGGCTTGTTTTAGAGTAGATGCCTGTGGGGGAAATGAGGGGCACATGTCCGCAAGGTGAAGAGAAGGAAGCCACGGGACAATTTTAGGGGGCCCTAAACCCTTACTGTATAGCCCCCTTAAGTAGATAGAATAGGGGCTATATGGGGATCTTATTGTAGTATACCCAAAGCCATATTGTATCTACTTAAGGAGGACTACTGTTGATACTAAAAATCCTGCATGACCTTAATATACTATAGTACAATACTTCCCACTATACAATGTACTTAGGGTTATGCAGGATTTCTAGTATCCACCGTATAACCCTACACCCAGAAGGAAGCCCAAGGACGATTTAGGGGCCCATGCTTCTTGCCTTGCAAGATTCACAGGTTTCCAAAGCAATGCCCCCCATCAGGACCAGCTGTGTGGAAATTGTTTGCTAAAAAAAGAAGGGGACCGCAATATACTATGATCCTTAATTATGGGGGCCCCTACAAAAGTGCCCCCAAATTTCGGGGCAGCCCCCACTTCTTTATCTCTTTGGGCGGTTGCCTGGGATACCCTTGAAGGTTGGCAACCTCTCGATGAGAAACACATTGCTTCAGTGGAACGAATCGAAAAGATGATGTGCTGAGAAAATCTGCCCAACACGGCCGGTTTGCTCTGAGCTTTATAAATGGAGGTTTCCCAAAATTAGGGGTACCTGTTTAGGGGTACCTATAATAAGGATGAAATCACTTTGGGGTCTATGTTGGTGTCTCCTCATTTTAGGGAAAATACCAAATGTGATAAGACCTAAATTCACGATTCCTCATCGAGCTGCTGCGCATACTATGTACACAAACATCTAAGGACAAGCTGCAGCATTCTGAATACGATGCCTTGCACACAACGTGGCAAGTCAGAAACCAGTCAATCTGCAGCACGCCCCAGCTACTCATTCTTTGCTTGTCTTCCAGGCCCGTAACCCTAAACTTTGAAGCATGGAAGCTCTTCACCACGAAATCTGAAAAATGCTGGCGTTCTGGCACACGGCAAGCTCATTCCTGCAGAAGTTACCGGGTGAGGGATCTGGGAGCTTCCAAAAGATCCGCGCATCCTGCTCTCCCATCCAGGGTTTCCAAAATTAGGGGCATCCTTTTGGGGGTCCGTAGAATGAGGGGCATAGTATTTTGGGGGTCTATGTTGGGTCCCCCAATTTAGGGAAACTACCATATGTTGGGCTTAGCAACTTGAGGGACCCTGCAGTTAGGAAATGGTTCTACTCCCCTAATAAGCCCATTATAAACCTTTTCCAGCCCGTTCGCTGCAACTCCAGGGCCCCTCAAAAGAAGGGTTTAGGTGCCCAAGTAGGGTGCTCTTGTAGAATTCCCAACGCGAAAGAGGCAATGGTGCATCACTGGAACCCCAATTGTCACCTACAAAGAAAGATTACTGCGATTGAAAGGGAAATGCTGGCTTGTTACATATTAGTTTGGGGCGGGATCATCAAGACAACCCGCATCATTTAAAGGCTTGACCTAGATCCCCAGGATGCATGTTGTCTGTATTGATACTTTCAAAGGGGCTTGAGTTTTCCCCATCCTAATTCGAATCTGGAAGCTCCACGGTCGATCCTCACAGCCATGAAACGGCGGGGAGGGGCCCTGCGGCAGCAATCATTCTAGATTCTTAAAGGCCTTGTCAAATCCAGAATTCAAAGAACAACCCCCAAAGGGCCACTCCCCCATATTACATCACGTGATTGATGAACTATAGTCAAGAGCGTCTATGAATCCCAAGTAGGCCCAGGTTAGACATTGCGAATGACAAAGTATCTCCTCTCCTGTTGCAAATACTTCGCAAAAAGTCAAACAAGACTTCTGAATCTCCGAGTTAAGCTGTAGCTCAAACAAATCCCAAATCATCCCTGCATGCTCCGGTGGCTGTGATCCGCCCGAAGCGCCGAAGCCAAGTGTCTAGACAATGCCTACGTTCCGGCTTCCTACGTGATCTTGACCCTCTCAACTCTTACAATCCTGGATCCTTGAACCGAAAGACAAGAAGAAGCAAACCCTAGTTCGCATGTCAGAAGACCCAAGCACATTAAATCCTATAAGCCACCGTAAACCCACAACGACATGTAGCTTCATTAAAAAAAAGTTTGCACATTTGGACAAGGTATACACTTGGAGTAAACCTCCACGTTCACATGACCCTATTGACCCCCTCAAGCGCGCGCAAAGCCTGAATGCATCTGCGGTTACGGAACCCTTGACTCAAAAAAATCTTCAAGCACCACACCCCGACCAACCGAGCCTAGAGTCAAAACCTGACCTTCCAAACCTAAACCCAAAACCTTTGCGCCTAAACCCTGCATACCTAACCCTGGATGGTAGTTTTCCTAAATAAAGGGGACCCTCATATACTATAGTCCTTATTATAGGGACCACCAAAAAGGTACCCCTAATTTCATATCTGCAATCCTAAATCACATGTCAACTAGGTGTTTACATTGCCTACTCAGAGGCTCGACATTGTTTGGCCGTCACGCTTGGAGGGTCCCGCGGTGGCCCAGAAAAATGAGGTTTGATAGTGGCCCCTTTCTGCTGTACAAAAGGCTCTCTATGCATTGGGTACAGTATGTAGGGATGCTTACGATTCTCAAACCTCTTTTGGGATCTCTGTCGTTTATTTGGGGAGAAAGGTTGCAGGACCTGAGTGCCAGAAGCACCCACGCATTTTAACAGTGCGCAACAAACGCATGCAAAGACACACGGTGTTGCTTTGTATAGTTCAGGGGGGGTGGGGAGCTGCTTTGAAGATTAATTCTGCCCCCTAAGCATCCCCCAAATGAAAATCGTTCCCCTCGTATACAATGGTATTATACTAAATTATTGTATTAACTGTATTGATTACATATGAGCTGCACGTTGCTGAGGCCGAAGGTTGACGTCAAGAAACCACATAGTACACGCTTTCCTTACAGGGAGACTGCGACGTTGAGGAATACACCGAATAGGGTTGGCTATTGGAGCCCATGCTCCCGACAAGAGACATGGAATTCAAGAGGATCCCTGGCCATATTGTTGTTTCCCAAAAATAAATGGTACCCAAAATAGACCCTAAAATACTACAGTCCTTATTATAGAGGCCCCCAAAATGGTAGCCCTAATTTTGGGAAACCCCCCATATAGCGCCTTGCAGGACTTGAGCTCCTTGCTTGCCCTGGATCCTGGCTGGATCTACTCATTTACCCTGGGCACACAAAAACCTAAACCTAAATCAATCCTAATCAGGATTGGGGCAAGAATTTCACATGTGGGAGGCTACCCGGCCACCACGGGAACAATCATCGAGTCGAAGAACCTGGTGTTGCTATCCCTGTCCAGGTACGTCCAAAATCAAGGTCCCCGACACATCCCCCGACATTCTAGGATCCTCAGCATGAGGAATACCCCAAACGAGGACCATAGTTTCGGTAGATACCCGCGCAGCTAATGCTTGAATTGATGCAGGTGTTGGGCGCAGGCGAAACCCAAGCGCCATAGACTTGCAAGCTGCCAGCTCAGTTCACCACCACCTCAACATTTTAGGGTTGGCAACATTTTGCAAGCTTTGGCAGAACTTGCAGGGAAAAACTTCTTGAACTTAGTCAAGGACAATAGTTTGCGAAGGTGTTGGACTGGTGCTCCCAGTGGTTCACTTAAGGTTTTTATAGGGTTATGTACGTTCTATATTGTCATGTGAGCCACTGTCTAAACTCCTAGTATCCCCCTTAATAACCCCTATAGTAGTCCCCTATATAGTCCCCTGTATAATCCCCCTTTAAGGAGTTTAGACTATAGCTCATATATTGTCATGTGGGGAGAATGGAAGATAAAGTGGAAACTGCCATTTAGGCCTCCAGGCCTGGAGTCCCCAGAAGCGTCGTAAGTAAGCCTTTGACGGCTTGGTGGCTAGCCAGGAATAAGTTGGGTACTGCCCCCACCCAGTAACAGTTTTTCTTAGGGGTCCTATTAAGGACTATATATAACCATAATATAATTATTATCCAGCTGTTACTGAGGGGGGCAGTACCCAAGGAGTAAGGGAATACAATCTCCGTGTAATCCCTATCGGATTGTCCGCTGTTCCCCACTAACTGCCAGTAAGTTATGCAGACCAGGTACAACACATCTGCTGCAGATCCTATGAAAGGGTAGATCGTGAAGATATTTCCTGTCTGGACCCACGTTTCCTCACAGACACTCCAGCCCAAACAGCTGAACGCCGGACGTTTGGGGTTTAGGGCTTTCCTGTAACCCCAATTACCTACAGCTTCATGGGTTTTACCTAATATTTAGAGGATTATTACTAAACGCTGTAGGAAATTGGGGCAGGCTAGCCCCCAACAAGCCCACAATGAGGAAGGGGTCAACTCCCTCAAGGCTCCTTGCGGCCCCTAGGGTGCCCCGAGCTCCAACATAGAACCTGAGAAAACCACAAACCCAGCCTAGCCGATAATTCCACAAACCCCTCATATGTAGGGTATACGGTATATGTGTGCTAATTAGGTATTAGGTATCTAGGGACTAGGAACCCCAGGATCAAGGCCCCCCTGCTCCCCGAACCATTTTCTTATGTGGGGTATATACATCCTGAGTAGGTAGAGGGACCCAGCTTTCAGGGACTCTGGGCTTACTAATGGGATAGGTAACCTACCTATAAGCCCGATATAACCACTATACAACCTCATATAATCCCTATATGATCCCTATATGGCCTATATAACCCTATATAAACCCCATAAAAACCTTATATAACCCCTATATGACCTATATGACCCCTATATAGTCCCTATCTAACCCTAAGCCCTGGTTCCCTGAAAGCCGCTGGAAACCTCCGATACCTCTGAGTGCGGAGCCAGGTCATCCTGCTCGATAATCTCGTCCAAGCTTCCGCAGTAAGTCGGCTGCCTCCCATCCGTTTAGGGTTTAAGGGTTTAGGGTGTTTAGGGGTTTAGGGTGTTTAGGGGTTTAGGGTTGAGGGTGTAAGGGTTTAGGGTGTAAGAGTTTGGGGTGTAAGGGTTTAGGGTTTAAAGGTTCAACTCGCGGGATGAAACAAGGCCCTGAAAGGATTACCAGGTATGGATCCACGTAAGCCCGCAGTTTGGGGCTTGGACAAAAATTATAGGAGTTGCTGTTGAGTTCAAGACGAATCTTTCTTCCTGATAATGCGCCATGACTCCCCTAGTTACAGATTCCCATGTAGGACGGGTATATTATGAAAATATATAGTACAGCTTAGGTCATTACCCCTTGCAGTAACTAGGTATTAGGAGTTATACGAATCATCATGGATGCCCCTGTAATCACAACCCTCTGAGGACACTTACTGTAAGGGTGTGAATGACCCAAGTGTAAAGAGCGAAGTCTTCTGGCTTGGAGTTGATGGTGTAGCGATCAATGTGTGTACTTCCTGGTTGTTGGTAGCGAATGCAAAAAGTGGCTACAGCAATTTTAAATTGGGGATGATATACGGTAACATAGGGAGTACTGCAGGGGTCGAGTCCTCCATTCCCTACGAACCATCAATGTGTATAAGGTTTGGAGCTTGGGGATTGCAAGTGCGTTCGCCAAGGGTACGAGACGACTATACCGGCATGAGTGATTTGCTGTAAGTTGGATTTTTTCCTTTTGAAACGGTTGCAACTCTTACAAGCTTCTACCGCACATTCTTTAGACTCTTCCTTTCTTGGGCAGGAGCTCTTCGGGGAGGGCAGCACAAGGAAACTGCTTCGGCATGAGGAATATTGGGCCCCAATTCAATACAGCCCACAACATGTGGTAGTTCCCCTAAATAGGGGGTCCCCAGTACAGGGACCCCACAAATATAAAACGTATCCCCAATGTGGGGAAACCCCATTGAGGTTCAAAAGAGACCATGATCTTCCAAAACCCTAAACCATCCTAAACCCTTGATCCTGGCAACCCTCCAACTGGACTGAAGAGGTATCAGCTTTTTGGGCACCTCGTGGGTAGAGCCAGCTTCTCGCTTGAATGCACAGGTCACATTCAACTCGTTGAACTGATAGTCCCCTTAAGTCGATAGAATATGGCCTTGCGTGCATTATAATAAGATCCCCAAAAACCCCATGTTCTATCTACTTAAGGTGGACTATAGGTTTTAGGGGTTTAGGGTTTGATTTGGAAAAGAAGCAACCCCAAGCTCCTTAATACTTGCTGTACCGTAATAATTGAGAATTAAACGGAACAGAACATCAAAAATAAAATGGAAACTGGTGATCATGTAGGGGGCATATGGCCTGTACCCTATGCAACCCCACTTTCCATGCCACTTTCCAGTTGATTCGCCATTTTGGGGAGCACTTAGGCCCCTTCGAGCGGGCGCAACCGTGGAGGAACCTAGCATGGCAAAGCAGCAGCGGCTCGCTTCGCGCAATGTTCACCTACACGGCATATCTTCACCAAGATCTGGGATGTTAAGCATGAGAAGCGCCATGAAAGCTCCAGCTGACGCATCGTCCCCCTAAGTAGAAAAACATGAGTTATATGGGGATCTTATTTTGAGATTGGTCTATACCATATTCTATCTACGTAGCCAGTTGAAACCAATCCTAGCCGTCTGAGGGGCCGCGTCATGGATGCCAACCTGAAACCTTGGCAAACCTTGAAGCCCCAAACCCAGCTAAAGGTTTAGGGTTTGGGGTTTTAAGTTAGGGTTTGGAGTTTGGGGCTTAGGGTTTGGGGTTTAGGGCTAAGCCCAACCCACCCTCAACCCTAAACCCTAAATCCCAAGCCCAAACAAGGAATCCCGCCTCTCCAGCACCTCAAAGACCTGCTCCCGTGGACCTGCAAGTCTGCCGATGTAGCGGCCGAACTAATAAGAGGCCTAGTTCAGGGTTTAGGGTTTAGGGGTTTAGGGTTTGGGGTTTAGGGTGTAGGGTTAGAATGGAGTTTTTGGTGGTATATTATATTATTGTCTAGTTAGATAATGATACTAAGGGGATAGCACTGGCAATTATTCACGCGTTTACACTATGTGGCGGGGCCCGGGGGCGGTTATGTAGTAGTTTACCTCAAAACAGGGACCCCAATATTTACTCAAGAAGACTGTCATCTTTCTTATAAGGACCCGCAAAATGGTACCGATATTTTTGGCAAACCTCCATATGAGCCATAGTCTAAACTCCTAGTATCCCCCTTAATAAACCCTATAGTAGTCCCCTATATGATCCCCTATAGAACCCCCCTTTAAGGAGTTTAGACTATAGCTCACAAAGGGACCATGCAAGACTTCAGGACCGTCAACAGGTTGCAGGATGTTTCTGGGCCACGCCGGTGCCTGCAACTTGCTGGTTCCTAGTAGGGAATGCGGGAATATTTTATACACTAAGCATATTGGGATTATATTCCCTTACTCCCTACTAAGAACCAGGAAGGTAATAGCCAGTCGAGGAAAACAGAACTACTGTACACAGTTTAGGGTTTCGAGTTCAGGGTTCCCGAAGGCTTGGATGGCTTTCAAGGCTTTTGCGGGTCTGGTCTGAGTTGAGAGATTATTCGCAAGTAAACTCGATCGTGAATCGGCGACCTCAAGCTTACTGGGTGGGGGGTCCACCTAAGCCATAACTATCAAGGACGCGTATGTTTGGATGCAAAAAAAACATCTCTTGAACCTCAGGATGCAGCATCAAAACACTGCCTGTGTAGCAGGGTTTAGAGTTTAGGGCTTAGAGTTTAGCGATTAGAGTTTAGGGTTTAGGATTTAGAGTTTAGGGTTTAGAGTTAAGGGTTTAGGGTTTAGAGTTTAGGGTTTAGAGTTTCGGGTTTGTGAGGCGGGGGACGAGGCGGGATTCGCTAACCTGGGAAAGTACCCGAGCACATGCCTGACATATGTCGTGGACGACGGACCCAAAGCCATATTCTATCCCACCTCTAAACCCTAAGCACTCAGTCAGGAAGCCAATGCCCTGAATTTCCACCCCAGGCCCTTGACCATTTCTGTGCAAGGTTGGCTGCTAGACTGCCAGACCCACGAACTCTTAGCCCTACACTGTTACTGAGGAATGGTTGGGAATTAAATGGAATAAAGAGCCTTCTGATAAAGGCTACAAAAGCTGGGATATACCTTGTGCAGGCCTAACTTCAGACACTGAACCCTGAAGGCCACTACCCCTAAATGTTCAACCAAGGGTGCCTTCTGCTAGTCGATCACACAGCGATAGAAACCTGATGAAGGGCTTAGAGGTTGTAATGTAAGTTTATGCAGGGGTTGAAAAGCTTTTAGGAGACTCCAACCAAACAAATGCCGCCACTGCTGCCATGAGCTGCTGTCATTCTCATACAACTGGAGGACATGGGATTCAAGAGGGAATATACGCTGTAAGAAGAACGGTATGTCCTCCCCGTTCACCTGTGGCCATCATATCCCCCACCCCCTCAAAATAGGACCCCGTGCTATTATGTGACGATACTCCGGTCCTTCTGCTGAGGTTGGAGTTCTTCTCATTACCCCAGATAATCCCAGGTTCCATTTCATTTTCCACGTTTTCCATGTGCTTCTCCATTGCTGGGGTATCATCGATACGTACTTAGTAGGGAATGAGGAACGGATCCCTGTAGAAGTCGCTATAATGATTGCCTACTAAGGTCCCTATAATTTCAACCTTACTCCTCATTGCCCTACCAACCACCAGGTCAGCTTAGGATTTGAGGTTCCAGCTCTAAAGTTTGAGACTGGGACTTGGGTTTGAGGGGGAAGGTTTGCGGCTTGGTGCAGAAGTTTTACTGTGTGGTCCTTGACTTTACATAAGCAATTCTTTTTCATGCAGACGGCATCGAACCCTGAACCCCTCTTCTAAACAAACCAAACGCAGCACATCAGCACTCCGAGTGCTTCTCTGGCAAACCCAAAATGAGGTACAAGGGCCCCTCGAAGGGTTTACGTAAGGCATGTATTGTGAACTGCTTCCATCTTCTGTGTCTGCCCAGGCCCCCCAAGCTTGCAAATAAACTCTGAAGTGTGGCAGGTCTGCATGAGACAGCGCGCACTTTTCTGAGCCCATGCCTCGCGCCTCTTCCTAGAAATGAAGAGCTGGGCCCGCCAGAGTGCTTGTCAACTAACTCTGAATCCGGTGCTGCGATGCATCAGATTCTAGGCAGTTGCAGTCAAACTCCTTGAGCTCTCTGGCAAGCACAGCCTCCTGAATGGGACCTGCAAAGGGTGTGTGCTCTTTCAGCGCAGCTTAGGCTTGGCTGACCAGCCGCTTGGAAAAGGAGCTATACGGGCAAGAACGTGACTCTCAGGTAGCTTGCATAGCCACCCGCTGCACTTCTGCAGACTCCTTCAGCTTACACCTTCTGGGTGGCTAGCAGGGAATGATAGAATGTAAAAGCATGGAAACTACAAACATGTTGGGACTACAATAGGGATCAGTTCCCTCCTTCCCACCAACCCTACACTCTAAATCATCCGGAGATGTAGGCTGGTGACTCAGGTCGCCCATTTTCCATTGAAAGGAAATACCTCAGACGATGCAGAAAGGCAAGGGCTGGGGGGCTGGGGTCTAGGACAGACCCCACGGCCGGGCTAGGGCCGGGCTATAACTGCTGCTGCTAAACCCTAAACCCTAAACCCAACGGGTACAGGTAGGAATACGAATCCTGCTTCCGGACCTGCTGCTCATGCATAATTTCATCAGGCTGGTACTCCTGTTCCTGCTCCTGCTGCTGGTGCTACAACTGCAACGAAAAACTGAGGTTAAGATAGAATATGGGGCATATGGGAACCTTTTTGTAATATACCCACAGCCATATTCTATCCACTGATAAAGGGGGACTATAACCCAAGACCTTGGAACAAACGCTCTTGCACGCACAACCTTAGCCGCACGCTCCAATATGGCCGAGACGCATGATCCAGTAGGCACCAAGAACCTGAAACGAACGAATTGGTGCTTAATATGAATGAGGGCCTGGATCCCAACAATGAGTTCTTATTAAATCTCCAGGCTAGTCCCCCATTCCCCCACTCCCCCATTCCCAAGCTCCTTTTGATACTACGTTCCCTGAGTCCCGAATTTCACATACGGGGACGGAAGATGAGGGAGGAATGCCAAGCCCCACACTGCAACATGATTGAGTTTTGGGGTTTGTCATCAATTGACGCTGGCCTTAGACTCTCCAAGCTCTATTTATATAGGCCCCATGGGTTCATCCCCAGGTGTTCCCAAAGAAGGAGAGGCAGAATGCGTTTCGTGAATCCTGAACCCCAGCCCGAATCAAGTTCCGCAGGGTCTCGCTTTTTTGGCGTGACTTGCTGGAAATTATGAGTCCCTATCCAGGTGAGCCGGGTGCTGTGCCTGACTGCTTGCTGAAGCACATGTATACCAAGCTATCAAATCTAGGGACTTTAGGAGGGACCCCTAACAGGGACCCTTAATCCCATTACCATATATAACCCTTATATAGTCATTATATCTCCCTAGGTAGTCCCAATAATAACCCCCATAAGCTACAAGGGTCCCTATTAGGGGTCCCTTCCTAAAGTCCTTAGACCCTAGGCCCAAGTCGAGACCCGTCCGCCTAAAGCCTGCGAAACCTTAACCTCTAGACCCTAAATTAGGGTTTAGGGTTTAGGGTTTAGGGCATCCTAAGGTTTAACTCAACTTGAACCCCCTAGTTGGAGGGTTAGGAGGACTTGGTAGGTAGATTGAAGATGGGACATTGTTGGTTCTTAAGTGGCTTATAGTGGTTATACGTATTCTGACTCTGCAGGTAAGCCCCGAACCCCTAAAACCGTGTACCCCTGAGCTGTTTAATTCTAAAATTGCATCTTTCCTAACACCACTGAACCCTGAACCCCTTTTTTCGGAGGCACTAACTTCAGGCCCCTACCCTAACCCTTGAACCCTTAACTCTTAAACCGCTAAACCCTTTTAGCACTAAACCACTAAACCCTAAACCCCTAAACCCTAAACCCCTAAACCCCTAACCCTAAATCCCCCAAACTCTTGGAGCCCAACCTGCAAGTGATAGACCATTGATGGGAAGTCCTTCACCACCTGTGCATGACGTAGAAACAGGAAGTGCTAGGGTGCGTTTTGAGGAAGGTGTAGGGTATAGGGTTTATGCGGGAGTTGTATATGGCTTTATAAGGATTGTATAGGATGTATATAGGGATTGTATATGGATGAGACGGGGGCTGTAGAGGGAGATTGTCCCAAAAACGGAGAACCAAACGGAAATGAAATTGAAAATGATATGAAAATTTTGGGGTGTATGCTGGGTTGCTGTAAAGGAACTTGATCTAAACTGCCACACTGTGAGAATCAAACAGAAAAGGAAATGGAAACAAGACGACAACTGCTATTTAGTGTAGAGTAGACCTTGGGCGCTTTAACTAAGGTTTAGACTTCAGGGCTAGGTAGGCATTCTACGAGACACCCGAGTAATGAGTAATGTCTTATAGGAACAATACGGTTCAATACGGGGATATAGGTTGTAAGCTGGTTGTAACTTGGGCAACTTCCTTCCTGGGTTTAGGGCGTCGGGTTTGTTGCCTCCGCGTGGTTTCCATCCAACATGCAGGGGAACTGGGTTTGAAGGCCTGGGATTTTTCTTCCCGCCCGCCTCAAATTCAGCACGCGTTAGAGTAAATTCCATGCTTCTAAGGTCCTAACTTACAGGGTATACAATAGGTATATGGTAGTTTCCCTAAAT
>CAJNIZ010042642.1:23512-46444 GCA_905231905.1 Symbiodinium pilosum | reverse complement strand
TTTGGGAAACCCCCATATGGTTTAGGGGTTCAGGGCATAGGACCTACACTCCGATCCCTAAGCTTAGCTGTTGGGGTAGGGTTTAGGGTTTAGGGTTTAGGGTTTGGTGTAGGGTTTAGGGTTTAGGGTTGGGGCTTTCTGGGTACCAAGCCGGCATTCAAACTATGACATTTGGGACCTACAGTGACCTAAAGCCCCATATATACTCTTTGTCTCCCTAACCCTAAAACCCTAAACCCTCAACATTCTTTGGGTTCCTTCCGATAGAAATTCTATGAGCCGGCATAGAACTAAGATTCATTTGCAAGCTATGCGGGCCCGGGTATTTAGGGTTTTGAGGGTGGGCTCTTTAGGGTTTATAGGGTTTCGGGTATTAAGAGTAAATAGGGCTTAGGGTAAAAGGGGGTAGCTCAGGGTGATTTACCCGAAGCACATTTGCCATCTCCTACGTCGCAACTCTCCGTGGGCCCGTTTGTTTAACAAAGTTCGGCCGTTCAAGTGTGGAAATCTTGCAGGACGTAGACTACCTTAAAATCCTTTGATGCCGTGCCCGCCTGCAGAGTGCTCCTGCAATGCCCAACCCAATATGTCTCGAGGTTTGTCCCAAAGCTGAAGAGTGAAAAGGCATTATGTACCTAATGCACGAAGAAAAAGATTTGTTAGCCGCTCTGCGGGTCCTAGGTTTTCCGTGGTTAAGGATTGCGTTACGGGAGCGTTTCCTGGCCACTGCTGACCAGTAGTATGAGTTTTTGTTTAAGAAAAAGCTACCGCATCATCGTTCTGGTAGATGTCTAAGTATTTTCCCATATCGGTTGCATAAGCCCTAGATGCTCATATCTTCAAAGGGCTCCAAAACTTCAGCCAAGATGGGCATATTCTTGTTCTAAAGAACCGCATGTCTGTTTCCAACACATTCTGATTCCAACACGTGTTGCATGTCCTCAGTGTACTAGGATACGAGAATTCCCAATTACAGGCTACATATAATTAGGGCCACGCAATTGTTGACAACATTCTCAAAGTGAATGACTTCCTCTGGAAAAGGTCAGTAAACCGTACAGCCGACCCCGTCGCAGGATTGATGGCCTTCTCTTTGCGGTGGCCTGGACTGAATTTTATAATGTAGACCCCTAATCAATGAACCCCTTCCTTTTAATAGGGATTTTAATAGGGATCCGAATATTTAGGCCCTTAAAAGGAGGGGGTCTATTAATCATGGGTCTACATTAATATTGCCGGAGGCGTCTGGAACCACCTGCCGGGCATCCTTGTAATAGGGATCAAGGGTCCATGTAGTTGCGTGGTATATACTTAGGGCCCAAAGGGGTTCCCATATACCTACTTCAAGGCGAAGTATATACCATATAGATACATAGACCCTTTGGGATTGAATCCATCACAGGAGCTGCGATTGTCTAAACCATGCTGCCATGTCTTAAGATACTTTTGTAGGCAAGATTACACAATCACGGCGCATCGCCCCTTAAATGAGTGCGCAAACCCCTAAACATGCGTCCTACAGCTGGCATGTGGCTGCTGTAAGGTTCTTATGCTTTGGGCCGCAACCTGTTAGGGATATTCCGTAACAGGTTGGGGTCAATGGAAGGGGAGCTGGGAAGGTTTCTGCACGTATGCGGTATACAGGTGAACTAAACCCAAGCACAAAGCTAAGGAGTTCTTTAGGTTCAGGGTTTGGGGTTTAGGGCCTTGGGCTGAAGGTTCCCAATACATAATAAAGGCCTCAGAACCTTTCTCCTGAACGGCCCAGACCTTCCAGTGGCTTGCGTGGCTTACATTGCTACATTTGCATAGTCCCATGCCCTAGAGTCTCCCTAGAGCCTTTATAGCCGCTAGCCTATATTGAGTACTCTCTATACCCTTGACGTTTTACTCCCCAACCTTCAGAACCTACCCTTGTCCTTGACCCTAAGGGTCCAAGAATCTAAGGTTCATATCCTTCTACAATTCCTATTATCAGAGCCCCAAGTATCCAATTCTTAGGTACCCGGACCCACAGGGTGATTAAACATTGCGCGCTGAGGAGATTCGGCCGTTCCGACGCGAAGTTCGCTTTCGGGAGGATACTTTGTCCTGTGGGGTCTGAGTTTGCAGAGATTGAGGGCCAGGTTCGGGCACTATAGGGCTCAGCGCTAGGGCATGTTTAGGTCTGACAGGTTTGTTCGGGGAGCGATGTTGATAACCAAGTCGCACAAGATATCTCATACCTGCACGATGCCTACCATGGCTTGCACGACCTTTCTGGATTCAGGACCTTATCAAAAACTTGTAGGGCATGCGATGTGTTTTTGTTGGGCTTTGGCGTGGGGGGGCATCATGAGGGCAAGGGTGTATGTAGAGCAGATTAATCGGAATATATGGACCGGAATGTGTGAAAGGGTTGGGGTACAACAGTTCAAGTTTTAGATGTAGCGATCCTGGAACAAAACTGGAGCATCGGTTGGGATGAATGGCCTTTGAGCCTTATTTCAGACGAAGGTGGTCATGGGGGAGGAGGGTGCAAGCAAGATGGATACAAATTGTAGCCCCCGAACCGAGTAGGGTTTATGCAGCCAGAAGCATGGGGCTTGATGGATCAGAAGGGAGTCTCTCCAAACAACGCGCCTTCAGGGACCCTGAAAATAAAGGCATCCCTATGTACATATGTATACAGAACACAACACCAGTTTACAGGTGGTCCTTACTAAGAGATCTACAGGAACTAATCCTAAGGCCATTCCATGTATTGTTTTAAACGTACTCCCAGATCCTCGGCCTTTCACATCCTGAACACATCGCATGCCTGCTCCATAAACCCCCCAAAGGGTCCATGTAAGTATACAGCATATGGTTACATAAGGCCCTATGAGGTTCCCATATATCTACTTTAAGGCCCATGTATATACTGTATAGCGACATGGACCCTTTGGGTCCTAGAACCCTCAAACCCAGATTGTGCAGCTTCGCTCCATGCATTATTTGAACCTGATTTCCTTCCCTTGCGGTATGAAGCACTAAACTACCAGGCTCCCGGGGGTGTAGGGTTCAGGGTTTAGGGTTGAGGGTTAGGCTACAGGGATTAGGCTTAGAGCCCTCGAGCTGCACCCCGTTTTCGGGGAACTCCGCATCCAAAAACCTACAGCCTTTGACTCTCAACCTTTCATGTCCTTGTTGGTTTATGGTTTATAGTCTCCCTCAAGTAGATAGAACAGGGCTTTGGGTATATTATAATAGGATCCCCATGTACCCCATATTCTATCTACTTAAGGGGGACTATAGGGGTTTAGGGTTGAGATGTCTAGGGTTCAGAGTCTGGGGACCTCGTTTAGGAGTTCAGGGCCTAGGGCCAGTGGGTTGTAGGGGGCTTAGGGTTTGGGGTTCAGAGGCTTAAGGGGTTCAGGGCTTAGGGTGTCTCATATAGATTTGAACATGCGTTCCCATTAATTTCGGCGGAAAGATGAGCTGCATGTAGTGGCAAAGGGACACATGACCCTTGGCTAGTGTGAGCCAGCAAAGTCAGCGGTGTCTCAAAGTTTGGAGCCCAAAGAGCTGGGAAAACTGTAGTCTCCCGAGGAACTATTTCGAATTCCATTATAGTATATCCCTAAAGAAGTATAAAACATGCAATTTTATAGGTGTAAATGGGACTACAGAAGAAGGGGAAGGAGGATCTTGAGTATTTCGGGTCCAGCGGGTCTTGGCACCTGTGGGGGCTATGCTCAAGTGGAATTCTTCTTGGGTCCTTACAGCCAAGATCTGCAAAGAGGGAACATCCATCATGTATGAACAGGCAAACATGCTAGACTTCAACCACTGCAAACCCTGAACTCGGATTCCCTAAACATGAACGTTAAAACCCTATAAACTCAAAAGAAGAGTAAGTGCTGGCAATTCTCAGCTCGCCAAGGCCTCGACCCAACAACATCCCTGGCCAATGTGTAATCCTATACCCTACAAACCCCAAATCCAATAACCCCTAAGCGCTAAGTCCTGTAAACCCTACACCCTTTAAACCCCGTAAACCCTAAGCCTGCAACCATAAACTGTCCATCCTTTCCCCTAGGAAGAGATGAAAGAGCATATAGGGCCCTCTAAGGACAGTAGTCTTCCCAGGGGCCTTTTAGGGCTAAGGGACCTTAAACCTTAAACCTTAGGGGTGGGTTAGATTAGGGGCAGGGGATTAACCCTGTGTGAGGATGATCTGCAGGGCGTGCCGCCCGACCACAGATGGCCGCTCCACCTACTCTGCCATTGAGAAGGCCTAGCTGTTAAGGGGTTTAGGGTTTGGGGTTTATAGGTATACGGGGTAGGGTTTATGGTCCATAGGGAAAGCGTTTACCGGGCTCATAGGGCTTCTGGCTTGCGTCCAGGAGTGATAAGGCGAGTAATGCGCTCCAGCTTCAACTCACACCCATGGACAAAGAGTCTGAACAGCACAGCTGCCCCCGCCACCACCCATATCCCCCACCACTACATGAACAGAGTTGACACGTTCAGAGATATACGTACGCGGTGTCTGAGATTTAGATAACTCACGTATTCTTACGAGGGAGTGGGGGAGCTAATGGAGGCACTACTGGGTAGCTATTAAGGAACTTAATTTAAGTTGCCATAATGTGTATATATAGTAATGAATATGGTTTCCTCAATACAGTAACTTAATTTAAGCTCCTTAACTGCAACCCAGACTGATTAGGCTTAATTCGGCACAGGCAATGCAACCAGCCGAGAAGGTCTGTCCGCAACTGGAGGTTTGTCAGTATCCGTAATACTGGGGTTATATATATATATATATTAGGATAATGGAAAAGAAAATGGAAACAACGCTAGGGTTTTGGGTTTAGGGTTGGGATAACGGAAAAGAACATGGAAGCTGCCATATTGTATAGGGGTATATAGGGGGTTACATTGGGATTATCCTGCATCAGCCGTTTATTGGAAAAGAGGGTGTGCAGTGGCAGTGCATAGGGCTGTGATCTTTCCTTGGGAGACTAAAGTACGTACACTCCCCAAACTAACATGGAAAACCATATAGCCCCCCTTTACAGGGGCTGTAGTCTTTATCGGGCCCTTTTTGGGTTTCCATGTTAGTTTCCGGGAGGGTAGACATTCTATAGTCAAACTTGTGTAAGGAAGAGAGTGGCAGGATCCCACTCCGAGTTGGTCTTGTCTCAGAGACTCCCAAAGATCTTCTGATTGGCCCCATTTTGCGGCTATGCCAACTTCCCCGAGCGCCCCATGTAGCTGAATGAAGGAATCTACCCCACATGATACTGGGATCCAAAATTAAGTTTAAGGTTTGTTGCTTCATATACAGGTATTAGGCTAAAGGGTGGTGCTGATAAAGAACCCCCCCCCACTCCAACCCGAACAAGTGAGGATTCTAAATAGTTCGGTGTCCCCAATCCAATTTGGGCAAACTTGCTTGGGGGTTCTCGGGCCCTGTCACTCGCCTTTCCATTGCCGGGCTCGGTTGTCAAATTATTCCTTTCCTTTCTGGCTATTATTCCGTTCAAGCAAAGTTCGCTCTATTCCGTACCCATGATAACCAATGTCAAGCCAACAGTTTGCTCTATTCCAAACTTGTTTTTTCATCTCTACTCAACATTACCTGAGTTGCTTTCAACCTTTTAGAATTGCGGCAACCAACCCTGAACTCTAAGCCGCGTTTATGGAAGTTTCCAAAACTGGGCGTCCCAACATGGGGGGGCTCCTATTTCCCAACTCGGAAAATAGTTTTTGGTGCGTATAGGGCGAATTTGGAAAAATCCCATGTTGCCGCCTACAAGAATCAAAGAACCATGTGACCGGGTGATGGCACTTCGAGCTGTGCTTGAAGCTACGTCAGAGTCCTGTTTCAAAAACCTCCGCAAACCATACAAGAGCAACTCTACATCGCGAACTGTCCTCAACTCCTAAACCCTAAAATCCAGTTGTCCAATAGCAGCAGCAAGCAGCGGCCAACAAGATGAATCCGTACCTGGGGATTGCTGAATATGATGCTAAATAATGGAAATTACATACGAAAGCTTAAAGAATACTCATACATCTCAATCATATTTCTCCCCCCCGGCGGAAAAGACAATAACACAACAAAGAAAACTGACTGATCCCCTTCTGCCCTGCAAAAGCCGGTGTTGTTGTGGCTCTGGGCTTTCTTCCAAATCCCTCAGCAGTAGACCATGCTAATCACGTCCTCGAGCATTTTCTTCTTCCCAAAGTGAACAGAAGGCCTGGGCCACACCCTATAAAGTCTAAACCCCTACCCTGCGTGTTACATCTGGACTTGCGCTTGGCAGGCCACCATGGCCTACGTGCGCAAGAGCTACAAGTTTACAAAGTCTCTCGACATACCTTCGATCGGATGTATGATGTAATTGGTTTTGTGAGGCCCCAAGCCGTAGATCCAGCAGGTAGGCCTCCGCGGCCTTACATGCACCACAGGCCTAGAAATTTCAAAGGTTCATGTGGAGCTCTATAGGGGGGCCCTCGGACAAACTCCCATGTATGATGATTTCTTAGGCCTCGGCTTGGATAGCACCTTTTTAAAGGGAAGCTTCAGTCTTCAAGGTTTGGGCTTCATGGTTTGGGGTTCAGGGTTTGGGGTTTAGGTTTGAGGGGCTAGGGTTTGAGGGGTTACGATCTAAGGTTCACGATTTAGGGTTTAGTTAGGCTATCCTGAGCCTGCGGGGCCCTGAGCCCTAAACCGTAAGACCCCTTATTAACCTCTGATTTTCTGTCAAGACTCTTGCTACCATGGGCACACGACTGTTGGTACTAACAAACCTGCATGAGCCTAGTATACTACCATAGAATAATTCCCAAAGTTTGAGGTACTTAGGGTCATGCAGGATATTACTGCCCACCGTAAGTAAGGGTGGACATAGTTCATATAAGCGCGAGGATCACGCATCCAGCCCCCCTGTCAAAAACAAAAACACATGGAGGTTTTCAAACAGTAGCCCTGAGCGACACCAAGGGTTCTGCGGGGATCATGTTTTCCGACTCAATAAGGCGCCATAAAGTGGCGTAGTCTCCTTTGGAATTATTTTTCGTTGTTATCATAATGCAACTCCAAGGAATCATTGAACATATTGTTTGGATAAAAGCTGGATAAAAGCTGTAAGGGGGCTACAGAACGAATGGTTGAGAGGCTTTTACATAGGTAGCATTTACCGGTTCTCACCTGACCGCAGGTCCCCAGTCATCCGCAAATAACCCAAACCAAGCTCAACCCTAAACCCTAAACCCAAATAAAGCTTGAGCCAAAGGGGGCGGGGAGTAGTACGTTGTTATCCTCAAGCAGTCCTCATCAATGGGCAAGTTAAGTGGTGTAACGGCCTCAGCCTATACCCTAAGCCCTAAACCAAAAGCCCTCAGCCCTAAACCTTATAAGCTCTAAACCCTATAAGCTCTAAACCCTAAACTCTATCGGCCCTAAACCCTATACCCTAAAAGCCTATAAGCCCTAAAGCCTATAAGCCCTAAACCCGAAGCCTCAGGTCTGGTGACTCTGCCGTCCGGACATTCATCTCCAAGATGGGTGCGAAGCAGGGGGCGCGAACCAAGGCCGTTTAGGGCTTTAGGGTTTAGGGTTTAGGGTCTAGTGTGGATAACATATACATGTACTACTTGATTCCTGCTACTCCTCGAGCATGCTGACCCTTGGGGAAAGTCGGATCTGTAATGAAGACCTGTTCTCTTGTTGTGATACAGCACCAGGCACATGAGAGCTGCTTAAACAAAACAGTCCCAATGTTGATCCTGATATATTGTAGTCCTGAGAATAGGCGCACTCAATAGTGGACCTGCAACCAGGTTCATTGAGTAAAGTGTGAGATCTAGATTCCAGCTCTAGGGAGTGTTGTCACACAACCGCGCATGTATGGTAGCCTAGAGTCATGGAGTACATGCTTTAGTGGGCATGTTGGTTGCGAGTTCAGGTTTAAGAGACCAAGGCCGCGGGCTAAATAATGCGAACTCGCGCAAGAACATCCCATGCAACCAAATCTAGAAGTCGCTGGCAACAAAAAGCCCTGACACTACCCCCTTCCTCTCAGCAAGCATTCCTTTATTCTGCTTTGACAGACGGACGTGGTAGTTTCCCAAAATAGGTGGACCTCCACATAGACCCCAAAATATTATAGTCCTGACTATTGGGGGCTCCCAAAAAAGGACCGCTAAGTTTGAGAAACCCCCCATGTTGATTGTCAGTGGCTTAGGGAGATCCTAGCGCAAGCCAGGGCTCGGAATTCTCAGGGTTTAGGGCTTAGGATTCAGGATTTATTGTTCGGATTTAAGGTTTTGGATTTAGGGTTTTGCAATTTCCTGATGGAGCGTTCGGCTTTAAGATGGAAAGATTCTGTGGGCAGAGGCGGTGACATTCCAAAATGAGTCATTATCTAAATTCCTTGTACGGGTTTTAATATATAGGGGATTATTTAGGGTTTAGGGTTTAGGGTCCAACTCCTTACGGGGGGGTTATATAGGTGATTATATATGGGACTTCCATAGGCTATAAGGGTTATTATATTAAGGGTTATTATACTAAGGGGGATACTAGGAGCATAGACTATAGCTCAATAGTGTTTAAGCTTTGGGGCTTGGGGTAATTTCGCGGCACTTCCTATGACTGGCCATGACAGTCGCCGCAGTGTCCTGTAATGGCAAGCAATGGTACGCGGCTACACTGTAAACCCTAAACCTTAATCCCCCCCTAATTCGCAATCCTATTGTATTAAAGCTTGGGGCAATCAGCGAAGCTGCAATGATTGATGTTGAGTTTTACTCCCTATATCTTACTGTTGGATCTGCTGAATAGCAGGGAAGCCTCCACTAGCTATCCGCGGGTTTCATTCCCCACCCGAAATCAACAACTCTAAGCACCTAGTAGTTTCCATCTTCTTTGATTTTCCTTCTCTCCCTAATAAGCAGCAGCAGTTCATTCCCTAAGTTCAAGGAAGGGTAAATACCTAGTAGCTCCCAACATTCCCTCTCACCTAGTGCTCCCCAAGGCTCCCTGAGGTGAGTAGCTGCCTGGCTTAACCCTAATGCCTGACCCAGGGTTTAGGAGTTCAGGGTTTAGGGTTTAGGGACGGTACTGCTAAGCACCAAGCAGTTGCAAGGCGATGAAAGCCATGAAGGCGATGAAGGCTGCAGTCACTCGGTCCACACATCCTAAACCCTGAAAGCCCAATGTTGTTTAATGAAGGTATAGCCCTTAACTCATGGTCCCTTGATGAGGGCATATCCCTTCAGTCATGATCTGGGGTGTAGGGGCATCTTCCTCAATGCAAGTGTGCTGGCTTCTGGGAGAATGATCCCTGTATGGAGTCGGACTTCTTGGGTCAGGTAGGCTTCTTTTGGATGTCAGGCCCCTATCTAGGAGTCTACAGGGGTAGGTTTGAACATAATTGCTACTTAGAATTGCCCTGAATGTCTATATAATCCTTACAAGCCAAAAATTCGAAGTGTATGCAAACCTACCCTAGCCTAGGCTGGAGTCTTAAACAGCACTGTCTGCACCCTGAACTCACCGCCATGTGCCAGTTGATTTCTTCATGAAATCAGGAATGCTACAGCTCGAAAGCCTGCGCCGTTTACAAAACGGTTTTCCCACCTAAACCCTAAGCCCGAAAACATAAGCCCTGAACTCTAAAGCCTACACCCTAAACCTAAAACCTAAACCCTAAACCTCAGGTTACGGGCTTGAACCATCCTTTGAATCGGTGGATTTCCTAAACGAGGCAGCCAGCCCAACCAGCCCAGCCATTCACCCCTTTACTCTACCTGGAGGTTCAGGGTATACCTGAGTTCTAGGTACAATTTAAGTTGGGGTATAAGTTCTAATTACCCTGAACTTCCAGGTGCTCGGAATCTGCCAACTAAGGCGATGAAAGCTATGAAGGCGATGAAGTAAGCCTGTCCTGCTACTCGAGGCTGAGGGCTTTTGAGTTTTACTCCGGGTAGCGACGCCCAAGGAGTCTTTAAGCCGTTGATTGTGCCCTGCACGCTTGAACTTGCTGTCCTGGTCGGGATGCGTCGTTGCATGGCATGTGGTATGTCAGGCTCTACGAAGCAGCTACAAATTAGAATTAGGCAAGGTCCCATTTGCAAGCTGCCAGTCTAGACATTTTGAAGCCCGCGCTGTATTTCAGTGTCTACGGGCTTACAGTCAACGGCATCGCTCGTCTGCCTTGGGCAAGCTGATGGAGAGAACCAACTGGTATCCGACAGCTGCCTATTGCTTGTAAATTTGTAAATATGCCAAGTGGGTGTTCCAGTGGAGCCAGAAAACTTGAAGCTTTGGCAACGGCAATGCAGAATAGGTGGCTTTCTTCTTGTGAGAGTTTGGGGTCCTTGCAGCTATTTACCGAATGGCAGCATTGTTGCTTCATGTTTCTTATTATCTGATCCTGGGTCAGTCTCCGTAGTCAGCTACGCCGCTCCGACATCACAACTTGCTGGGGTGGCAGTAGGATTTGCTCTTGAGCTGTCTTGCACTTGCGACGTTAGCCTCGCAGTCTTTAAAGACCTCAGTTCAAAAAAATCACCGGCAACACGCATTGCGCGGAGGGCACCTAAACCCTGAACCCTAAATTGAGAACCCCAAACCCCGATTTCCAAACCCTAAACCCCAAAAGACTCCAGCAACCATTCCCTTCAACCCCAAGCGCTTCGTCCTACATCCCGTAGCCTAAGCCCCTCAAATCTGCGATCCACACTTGCACCCTGGACCGTCGAACCATAGTCTGGCTTGCTGTTAAGAAACTCAAGTTAAGCTACCGTAGTACGGATATATATATATATATATGTATATAGTAAATAATTGGGTTTCCTTGTTATATTAACTTAAGCGAAGTTCCTTAACAGCAACCCCGTAGTGTAGAAGTTTGAGAAACTTCTAGCATTATCCCCTTGTAGTCTTCTTGTATAGGATAATGTAGCTCCAAAAAACGATTTAAGTGTGCAGGCCCTCACTAACCCTAAAAGGCCCTATGTTCACCCAGCTGCTTCCATTTTATGTTTTATTTCTTTGGTTCTCCATTCTCCTGGCAAGAAATCAGCTTCTGTTGAATGTGTGAAGGTAGTAGCATTTGAGGTTTAGGGTTTAGGGTTTGCTTAGGGCCGGCAATGTGATCATCCGGCCACAAATCAGATTTCCCACAAGAAGGTGTTTTCTGGTTTAGTTGTTCTGTTTTGTCAGTATGTTTCTCTTTAAACTTTCCCCCCGCAAGGAGGGTTGCCAAAAAAGCTGCGCTGTTTCTGGGTGCTTTCATAACAAAGGCTACACCATGTTAGCGTATACAATTGTGATTCCTAGTTCTGCAAAAAAGGTTGAGAGGAACCTTGTGCTGCAGCTTCGATGTTACAGCTCAGAGCTCAGGCTACCTCAGGCCCAGGCTCATAGGCTCTTGTGGCAATCCCAAACAGGTTTCCTATACTATAGTTATCATTATAGTACCAATGTAACTCTTATCACCTTAAAATCCCTATAGCGTCCTCTATCTGTGATGGGCCTAGAACAGTGGCCATGCCTTCCTATTAGCCGTTGCAATGTGATGCATTGAGCCACTTTGTGGTCCAGATGATCCGGATCGTGAGGCTTTCGGGGGCGGAGTTGGCAACAGTTGCCGTAGGGGAAGTGCCAACCGTAGCAAGTTTGAAGCACTATCTGCATCAACAGTATGGCCTCCCAGAATCCATGCAAAAGCTGATGAATGGTGATGGAGTGCTGAGTAATGGCACTGAATTGGATGTGCCTGGTGATTTGCAGCTGGTGTTGGTCCTCCGCTCCAGTTAGAGGCACCTTGAAAGAGTCTTTGCCGCTGTGGCCAGCAAAGGCCATGTTGAGATGCTTCAAGCCTTAATTTCGACATGCCCGGATGATGTGGGGCGCCGCCTTCTGTTAACTGGTGCTGACAGGCACTTGCAGGAAACAGGTAACACCACCACTCTCATTGACGCATGCAGCCGCGGCCATGCAGAAATGGTGCGCTTGCTTTTGGAAGCTGGTGCTAGCACAGAGTTGCAGAACAATTTCGGTGAGACAGCTCTTATGTGCTCATGCAGCCGCGGCCATGCTGAGATAGCGTGCCTGCTCGTGAAAGCAGGTGCTAGTGTGGATTCGAGCAACAGTGAACGCATGACAGCTCTGATGTGTGCGTGTGACCACGGCCACATTAATACAGCTCGTGTGCTTCTGAAAGCTGGCGCTGACACGAACTTGATGCGCTCATGCCACGTTGGCCGTATTGGGATTGCACGCTTGTTGGTGGAAGCCCGAGCCAAATTGAACATGTCAGGAGGACAACACGAGAAAGCCAAGCCTATCCTGTACGCAACCCGCATGCTGTCCACAGCTGGTGTTCAGAGAGGGTTCCAGAAGACTGACGGCGCGACAGCTCTAATGTGTGCATGCGACCAAGGTCATGTTGATGCAGTGCATTTGCTTTTGGACGCAGGCGCTAGCACAGAGTTGCAGAACAATTTCGGTGAGACAGCTCTTATGTGCTCATGCAGCTGCGGCCATGTTGAGATAGCGTGCCTGCTCGTGAAAGCAGGTGCTAGTGTGGATTCGAGCAACAGTGAACGCATGACAGCTCTGATGTGTGCGTGTGACCACGGCCACATTGATACAGCTCGTGTGCTTCTGAAAGCTGGCGCTGACACGAACTTGAAGGACAGTGGCGGCATAACGGCTCTCATGCGCTCATGCCACATTGGCCGTATTGGGATTGTACGCTTGCTCGTGGAAGCCCGAGCCAAATTGAACATGTCAGGAGGACAACACGAGAAAGCCAAGCCTATCCTGTACTCAACTCGCATGCTGTCCACAGCTGGTGTTCACAGAGAGTTGCAGAGGACTGACGGCTCAACAGCTCTGATGTGTGCATGCGACCAAGGTCATGTTGATGCAGTGTGTTTGCTTTTGGAAGCTGCTGCTGACACGAATTTGAAGGACAGTAGCGGCAACACAGCCCTCATGCGTTCTTGCCACAAAGGACGCGTTGAGATTGTACGCTTGCTGGCGGAAGCCAGAGCTAAGCCAGATTTAACAGGGAGGAGCATCAATAACTGCACGGCTCTCATTTATGCATCCTATGAGGGCCACCTTGACATTGTGTGTATTCTTCTGAAAGCTGGAGCTAACAAGGATTTGCAGGACGATTTCGGTAGCACAGCTCTCATGCACGCATCCGATCAAGGCAACAGTGAGATTGTGCGCATGCTGTTGGACGCTGGTGCTAGCAAGGATGTGACAGACATACGCAACAACACGGCTCTAATTGTTGCCTGTATGAAAGGCCACACAGAGATTGCGCGGTTGCTAGTGAAGGCCAGTGCCAGCGTGGATATAAGAGGAGGGACTTGGCATCATCAGTACAGAAGGACTGCCCTCATGTGTGCCGCTTCGGCCGGCCACACTGAGATTGAGCGTCTGCTTTTGGAGGCTGGTGCCAGGGACTAGTGGACAAGCAAGGCACGACTTTCGCTGACAGAAGCTGAAACTTTGTGCTGCTGGCTTAGCTGGCTTAGGGCCTTCTTGTAGAACTAGGAAAGTCTTTTGGAAATGTCTTGAAGAAGGCCTATGTATGCTAGGTGCGGCGCAGCTCAGATATTCTGGGGTGCGCTGCCGTGCGTGCTGGGTAGGCTGGTGCTTTGGCCATATCTGTACAGTGATATGCCACGTCTACTTCAACCTGAAGGATACAGACTCAATCCGGGGATCATGGTTGTGAAGTGAGGGCCGAGCAAGTGCAATGGCAATGCAGCTTGTCAGTTTGTTCTGGTAGTTACCCTAAGGGTCCAAGGACCCAAATAGTAGGGTTTTAGGGCCCAAATGCCACTGATATTATGGTATTTGGGCCCTAAAGCCCCACTATTTGGGTCCTTGGACCCCTAGGGTCATTGACTTCGTTGGACTTAGCAGCCTCCAGCTCACACAGTTCTTTGGCTACCGCCCGAACCAAGTAGACGGTTGCTTCTCTTTCCCTAGGGATCCAAATAGCCCAATGTAGGTAATACTTACAGTCTTTGGGGCCCAAAGTAGGTAATATTTGTATACTTTGATCCCTAGGGTATGCTTTAAAGATGGAGCTTTGGCTTCTCGCGATGCTGCCTAGTCTACCATCCATCCTCTGGCATCCATGGAGCGTGCAGTTGTTTTGAAGCATTGTGCGATGGAAACGAAGTACGTCACGACATGCTTGTGGTTCGGCCTTCTCAGCGATGAGGCAGTCATTATACGAAGATGGCACTCTCGTATCCATGAACAGCGCCCCCCCCGGACAGACCCAAATATCTGCATGATTGACACTACTTCTTGTAGGGGCTTTGGAGAAAGCATCCTAACTTTCGAACATTTTGGAAATCACCAAACGGACTTGCTACGTGTCACCGCCCAAGAATCACGCCTGCCGGCTGCTGCCGTTCAAGTGGCTCAGAGATGCGCCCCCCAATCTCCCGTGGTTAGGGAAATCCAGGTCAATCGGCCCGGGTACCCAGCATCTCTTGACATCTGCAACAAGCCTAGGCCAGATTATGCTGAGGTTAGATGTCGAATGGATGTCTGTACCTTTCATCCCTCCTGTGATCATTGAGTTCTTCTTGAAATGTCTTCCTTTTTCTCAAGCAGCCTTGCTGGCTGACTTTTCTTTGATCTGGCTTGGATTTCAGGATTACGGACTTTAAGCCAAAAATCCCTGTGGCCGTGTCCATTTTCTTTCCATTTCCCGTATATACCCTTACAGTTCAGTGCTGGAGTTTGGCAGGCTTGGGAGCGCAATCACTGTTACGACCTGAGCCCTGCACCTGATCCTGAACTACTTGCGCGTTCTTAATAGGGAATAAGGGCATATGCCCCCTTGTATAACCCCTATATACAATATTCGCTTATTCCCTACTGAGAACCACGAACATCATGCTCCATGACCTGAAATCCAAACCTGATCCAAATTATCCTGCTATCCCAGGGTAGCTGCCATGAAAAGGCTTTACGGCCCTCTAGATGTGGATCCCAGGGACAATCGCTGAACACCAAGCCCAAAAAAAAAACATAACATACCCTCGGCCCACATGTTGAAAACCCCACACACCCAAACCCTCGACACCAATCCCTGATTCCGATTTCCACACCCCAAACTCTAAACCCTATTCCCCAGAGGGTCCAAGTACCCAATAATTAGGTACTTGGGTTTTGGGTAATAGTAATTATAGTATAGGTTTTGGGTAAGTATATGATTATTAGGCACTCGAACCCTTAGGGTTCAGCAAGTTCTCCAGGCCCTGGCGGAGGATCTTCCTTCAGGTGGCTTTCGGCGTGGATGCGGTTTAGGGTTTAGGGTTTAGGGATCTGCGGCCCGTAAGGATACAATGGTTCCAGGTAGGGAAAGCCCAAGTTATGAATCAAGCACTATCCTATAGTCCTTGACATAGTCCCTGATAGCTACATTTGTGGTCAAAATTATGACCCTTTTTTGGGTACCCTAAAGATTAGGTGCCGTATTATAATAGGGATCCTAAGGATAAAACTTCGTAATATACCCGCAACGAGCAAGGATCAGTTCCCTAGGGCTCCATGTCTATAAATAATACCTACATGGGGCCCCAAAGTCTATAAATATGCCCAACCCTAAACCCTAAACCCTCCTACATTGGGCCATTTGGAGCCTTGGGGGTCGAGAGGGTTTGAAGCCGGGCGTCTGACTTCGGGCGCTCAGGCTTTGTGCGGCCGTCCCAGGCGAGCAAAGACTAAAAACCGGTGTTTTTTCGATCGCCCATTCGACCTAAACCCTTTACCTTTATCAATATTATTACCCGTATTGCTGTTATTTTTTATGATTTCTATGAACCACAAGAATTGAGGCAGGACACCTGTACATTGAAACGTCCAACAGAAGACCCAGTCTCCGCGAGAGACTGAACAGGATCTAAACACCTGTATATGGAAGCAACTTTGAGCTGCTGCCCTTACCCAGACCCTCCTATGTAGTTCCTTTTTGGATAGTATATTATGATCCCTTACCAAAATACCATAACAGACCCCAAAAGGAGCTACATAGGAGCCCTTGGGTAAGCACGTTTAGGGTTTAGGGCTAACATGTAGGATTGTATCGTGCTTCTTTTAAAGAATGGTCCTAGACCCGAATGTATTTGCGGGCAGGTTGGGCTTGTTGCAGCTCCTCAAAGGGTTCTTTGACCTCGCAGCAACGTGCTCTGCCGCCCTACTAAGCCACGCTTACGCCTTTGCATGCCCTGGCTTCATTGCTGCGTGACACAATACCAGCCTTTTATATTAGAAGGTATGATCCAGCAACTTGATGTTCAACCCTCAGGCTTGAAGTTTCCCGAACGCCCGGACGTGAATCTGGATTATGCCACTGAGGGAATCGTATCAAGAAACCTGTATCTTCAAACGAATGCCATGTGCTTGTTGACCGCACAGTCTCCGTAAAGAGGGTCATTGCAGAAAACATCAGCTCCAGGAATGTCATTACCCAATCCAGCAAAGCGCATTCTCCAAGCATAACTTGCATGAAGCCCCATGTCAACCCCTTTTACCTCAACACAATAGTCTTTGCAGTGCGCATTGGGGAATTCTGTAACGGTTTGAGGGAGTGCAGTTTGACTGTGATTTTATCGTCCCCCTGAAGTAGATAGAATATGAGGTAAAGGGGGTTCCTACTATTGTAATATACCCAAAGCCATATTCTATCTACTTAAGGGGGACTCTAAACCTTAAACCCTAAATAGTAGTTTCCATTTTCTTTTCCATTATCCCTATAAAACCCCTATATAACCCCTTTAAAGGGACCCATATTCTATAGGGTACTACTGGGGTGTAACGCTCCTATTCACAGCAAACTCTGAGAGCTTGACGCAAGGACTCCCGAAAAACACAACAGCCCAAGGATCCTTTAGGGTTTAGGGTCCAGGGTCTAGGTTTTATAGGGATTATATGTGGATTATGTAGGGGTTATATAGGGATAATATAGGGATTATGTAGGGGTTTAGGGTTCAGGGTTTAGAGGTTTAGAGTTGAGGGTCTAGGATCTAGGGTTTAGGGTGTAAAGTTTAGAGTTTAGGGTTTAGGGTTTAAGGTTTAGGGTGTAGGGTTTAGTGGAAAGCCGAGAGCCCAAAGCGGACCTCCCCCCAGCACACCGACGATTCCCGCAGCACTTCCTTGGCTTGGGGTTTTAGGGTTTAGGGTCCCGGGTCTAGGGTTTAGGATTTAGGGTCTGGGTGGGGTACTTACAAAAGCCAGTAAGAGTCTGTAGTAGGGGTGAGATTGGGCCATTAATGATTCTATTGGAAATCTTACCCAACTGTTTAGTAAGTGGGAGCAGTATCCACATTACAGGGTTCTTAGGGGTTCGTGGTCAAATCAGGCCGCTTTTGTACGTGTGCTGGCAGCTGGAAGCTTTTGTGAGAACCCGAGAACCTGGTGTCATCAAACTAAGGTGCCTCAAAGCCCGCACGGCGCATGGTGTGCATGACCAGAAAAACCTACGATTGCCAAGACTCTAGAGGCACTTGTTCACCCATGCCACGCCAATTTGCCTGGCGGATATGGGAAGCTCTTGTGAGAAGAGTTTGGTCGAAAGCCGATGCGTGCGTGGGGGGCTCTTGGGGCCAACGCAAAGAGGATATGGTTGTACATCCACAACATACACGCAAGTCAGCATGGGGGGCAGGTCTAGTGACGTCCTTGGAGGATCTGCGCGCAGCTTGCTAGAAGAGCTGCTATGGCTGCTATGACTGACTACGTCCCCATGAATCGTAAAGCTATTGAATTCCGAGGGAACAACAACTGCAAGAGCCAGGAGGATTCCGTTGAGGGGGTAAAGAGGTTTAGGGCTTATAGTCCCCCTTTCGTAGATAGAATATGGGGCATGGGGATCTTATCATAATATACCCTTCTATCTAGGGTTCAGGCGGCCTCCACCCCAAACGTAGTTTGCTCAAGGTAGCTCAATCTTTCCTGACCTCTGCAGCCACCCATAATCCGTCAACTCATCTATGGACCACCAAAATCTATGGACTACCAAAGCCCTTGTACTCACCCAGCGCAACTTCGGCCTCCTCGGCCTCTAGGGTTTAGGGTTTAGGGCACTTGAGGCCAATAGAGCTTGGAAGAATTCCTCCCAAGGAAGAATGGGGATTTCCATGAAGACGCAGACCCAAATATGGACAGCGAAATGCTATGGCCCTTGTTTTGGGGAAGTCCAACAAAGTGGTCCCTGATTTTGGAAACCAAAACACACCATAAACCACAATATACCCTCAGTTTCCATCTCATATTTCATTTTCGGGTCATTTGACTCTTCTGTGGGACCTTTTCCTTAAACCCCATATGATACATATATAACGCTATTATATAACTCCTTTTCTTGCAATCAAAAGCGGACCCCATGTAACACTGTAGGTGATAGTTGGGAATCCTAGGACAAACAATATGAGCCATAGTCTAAAATCCTAGTATCCACCTTAATAACCCCTATAATGCTCCCCCATATAACCCCCCTCTATAACCCTCCTGTAAGCAGTTTAGCCTGTAGCTCATTTGTAAGTGGGCACTGCGGCCCCTTTCTTGTGCATAATGCCTACACCACGATTATTGGCCAGCTTGGGATAGGTGGGCGACGTCTTCTCCTGTGAATGAGGATTCTATCTTGAGGAAAACAGCACCTTATGTAATGTGTCCATACATAATCCCTACACAACCCTACATAATCCCTATGCTCGCCCTATGTGAGCCTGTATCATCCCAAAATAATGTAATCCCACTAGTCTAAACTCCTGGTATCCCCCTGAATAATCCCTGTAGTAGTCCCCTGTATATCCCCTATGTAACCCCCTTTAAGGAGTTTAGATTATACCTCATATAGCCCCAAAAAAGAACCTTGCATTGCCTGCAGCTGATCCGAATAGCTGGCTGCACATAATGCCATAAACTCTGCGTCCTGAGCAACCTGAAGGGCTCACCCAAAGGTTTGGAGTCTAGGGTTTAGGGCTTAGGGTTTAAGGGTTAGGGTTTAAGGTCTAGGGTTTAGGGTTTGGTGTTGTGTTGGCTTTTGGTGTTTTGAGCTTTGGTTTGGGACTTTGGGTTTAGAGCTTGATGTTTTTAGAACTTTGAAGCCCAATAATAACAAGTCAGCCCCATTACAAAGTTGTTTTTACGAATACACGCTCATCTTGCCGTGTACGGGTGCACTTCTCAATGGTGTTTCTCAGCCCTAAACCCGAGGCCCTTTGGCATCCAGCCTGCAATGCCTCTGCTGGGCAAGGGCTGCTCATGCTCATGGGCCACATGCCCTGAACCCCAAAGCTCAGGGTTCAGGACCTAAAGCCCCAAAACTGTCTGGAGCCTACACCCAGCTCGCTAAACTCCAGACAGACCCCAAATCCTTACATCCAACAGCCAAGAGGCAACATCCTTCCAGCCTCTGTAGTTTGTCACGTGAGCTTTGGTGCCGCTGAATTTCACCATGAGCCACGCCCGACTCATGTACTTGGAGCCTTCTGTGGGGGACTTAAACACCAGGTAGGGCTTAGGGTGTAGGATGTAACCCGGGTTGGGGTAGCGTGGGTGGGTGTATTTATCCTGAGGCCGACATAGAACCCATAAACCCAGATACCCTCAGCCGGGCAGGGATACACTCCCGGTAACTACCCCTGCAACTGTTTTTTTGTGGTAAGAACCTGGAAAGTTGTGTATGGGTTCTGTTCTTGTAGGGATGTATTGGAGTTGGAATTACGGGGCTTGATCAGGGTGGGCGTTGAGTGTTTGGAGACTAGGACGTTAAACACAGGGCTTAGGCTTTGTGGTATGGAGGCGTGGGCTTTGGGACGTTCGGTAATGTGGTGCAAACAAATCCTTATTTTGGCGGGCATGCCGCCAGCACTTCCTGCTCACTTCCAATCACCATCTTCCACAATCTACCTCTACCTCGTAGTCCTACCTGAGAGGCCTACTTCAACGATGGCAGCTTCCATGTAGCTCTCTTACCCAAATCCTGACCTTCAACCCCGACATGACAAGGAGAGACTTCTGATCCTTGGAAACTAGCACAATCCCATGGCTTTCTTCTCAAAGCAAGGAGTTTGCACTGTCGGTTTTTCACCAGACATCCGCACACATAACAACCCGGAAAAAAAATAAGGACTATTCGAGAACAGCATGAAGGGTCAGCAACGCATTGTCGGCGGCTTTAAGTGCATGTAACTTCCTAGGAATGTTCTTGGGGGGCCTACGTTGAGGGGGTTCTCCAAGGGCAGGTAATAGCAGGCCTTCGACCATGAAGTGATAGAAGGGCGCACCTTAGCTGAGCCACACTGCCCAAGTTCTTTCCCACATTTCCTAGCTGTGACTTTTAGCTCCTGGTAGTGGCATTCTAGTGAAGATGCAGGTTGTAAACAGATGTTGGCATAGATTGACTTGAGAGCGCATGTAGAGTTGGATGTGCTACATCTGGCCGGCCTTTACCAACGTGACGATATCCTCATGAAGCCAAGTTCTTGTTACTTTATACCACTTTCAGAACCTGAATCTAACTAAGCCAAGTTGGAAAATCATTCTAAGCCACTATTTAACGTGAGGTCGGGTGAGGTCGTCGAGCAAATTAGGCATTCGAACCCCCGAGCATTGGCGCACAGCCCTCACATGGGAGGTTTTTGCGCAATCCCCTGGGCTCGCCGCAAGAAGATTAATTTACTGTAGACACCTGACGAATTGTTGACATTAACGTTTGTTGTTATTAGTATTTAATCTATTGTCGTGCGTCTTATTCTCAATCTTATAGGAATAACAGAGAGTTACATGGAACATGAAATGGGCACTGGCGTTCCATAATAAGGAAACCCCTGATATTTACTGTACTGTATACCCAGAATAGCAACCCAGCATAGGTCCTTCAGGTAGACCTCGAAATCAATGGGTTTTTATTTAAGCCTCGACATCAGGTAACCCCGAAACCCTAAACCCTAAAGCCTGAGCCCTAAACCCCGAGATGTAAATCTTTATCTCAGCTTGCTCCTGGGTGGTCTGCAACTGCAAACCCTAAACACTAAACCGAACACTAAACTCCAAGGGATTTGGAACCCCAGTAGGAATTATAATTTCAGCTACATATAAGGATTGTTGGTAACAGAACTTAACAATTATTTTCAGGAACCTTGTAGTAAAAGCTTCATGTCAGCTAAGACGCTGGTGACCGGCACGCAGCTCGTGTCGTTGCCCCAGCTGTTCTCCCGCCAGGGAATGCCTACATTCAGGATGTAGGGGCCAGGAAATTCTTGTTATATTACTATTACTACGTACCATTGCTACTATCATTAGAATTGTTACTTAATACTATTATGACTACTCTTAATATGATCATTCTGATTATTAGTGTGACTGTTATTACTATTGGTATTACTGGGCGGAAGGGTTTAGCGGGCCCATCCTAAATTTCCAGCACAAAGTAAGCTGCGCAGTGCTTGCTATGCCTTTGAAAATGATTTGGCCTGAAGGCTTCTGCAATGAGCTTAAACTTCCATGAACTGCCTTAAACGGACTGTTGCCCTTACAAAAAAAGACTATCGGAGCTATAGTCTAAACTCCTAGCATCCCGGTCAATAACCCCTGTAGTACTCCCCTATATAACCCGCTATATAAGCCTAATATAACCCCATAAGGAGTTAAGACTATAGCTCATCTGATCCTAGGAGGGGCAGGGCTTGCCTGTGGTCATCCTGAAGGGCTGGCCGGGTAGGTCGATGTATTTGCCCGGACAACTTATTGGAGATTGGTTTAGGGTTTAGGGGTTTAGGGTTTAGGGTTTAGGGGTTTAGGGTTTAGGGGTTTAGGGTTTAAGTTTAGGGTTTAGGGAATATATCATGCAGTGTTAAATTTTTAAATTGGGATTGCGAAGGCGCCATATGCCCGTATTCCCTACTAAGAAACAATAAGACAAGCTAAAGAAAGTGCGTCGCTTCGTCTAAAGCTAGGAACCTCCCGCATAACTTCCTGGTTCTTAGTAGGGAATCAGGGCATGTAATCCGCATATAACCCCTATACAATGTATTACCTTATTACCTACCAACCCCCAGTAAGAAAAGGAATGTCTCCAGAACTAGAACCCCTGTTGCTGCGGAGCCGTTTGCATCGGATCCTTGTCTGGGGGGGGGCACACCAGTGGACCTCTCGCATGGAAAAATTAGGGTTTAGGGTTGAGGGTTTAGGGCCAGGTATACATAGCTGTATGATGGCATATCCTGGCAATAACTTTTGCTTGCGTACACGCCCCAAACTAACATGGTAGTTTCTATAAGTGGGAGGACCCCAACATACACCCCGAAATACCATAATCCTTACTATTGGGACCACCCCAAATTTTCGGAAGCCCCCACAGGGAAGGCTACAGAGCCGGCTTTGAGGGGTTTCAGATTCGTCTTGCGGGGTTTAGGGTTTAGGTGGGGAACCTACTTGTGAATGGATCGGTAGGGGTATAGCACTTGAGCTTCTTAGGAGGATAGAATATATTGCCCAAGTCCAAAGTCCCTCGGCGTAGTCCTCCCTAGGCCCTTGACCCTTAACCCTAAACCCAAAGCAGCTATTAATCCGCACAGCTCCAGGCACACAATGAGCAAGGCTCTGACTCTTCACACTGCAGCGCTTTGGCGGCCTGCAGTTCTATGCTTCTCGGGTTCAGCGAAACTGCACATTCTCTATATGAACTATAGTCTAAACTCCTAGCATCCCCCTTAATATCCCCTATAGTAGTCCCCTATATAATCCCCTATATAACCCCCCTTAAGGAGTTTAGACTGCAGCGTATATCCACATAGCTCACACCCCCCCCCCATGATCCACCGAAGAGGTCTTTTTTTTGCTGAAAATCGTATCTCTGTTTTATTCATGTACTTATATGCGGCCCCTTCGTTGAGTCA